>ML381284.1:81947-96061 GCA_005239525.1 Nicotiana knightiana
GGTCTGTGTGTGTGGGGGGGGGGGGATCAGGTTGCATGGCGCAACAATGTGAGTATTAATATGTTGATTGGGTTGCACGCTGCAACAATGTTAATATTTATATGTGGACCGGTTTTCATGCTGCAACAATAATAATAAGTATATATGTGGATCGAGTTACGCACCACAACAGTAAGGATGAATTATGAATATTCTTGGTTGTTATATTTTGCCACTGTGTTGTGCTGTAAGACTGTGATTTGATGATATTTTGGGGCCTCCTTTATTTACTTTCTCGTTTGGTTTATCATGAGGTCATTTTTTTTCTCTATCTCGTTATTGCTTCTCTATTTATCATCTATTCAAGTATATATAAAAAGTGAGTATCTTATAACTTAAAACCTTGTCACTACTTCACTGAATTTAGTCAAGATACTTACTGAGTACATGGGGTCAGTTGTACTCGTACTACACTTCTGCACCTTGCGTGCAAATTCTGGAGTTCGGTAGTTGTGAAGATGTAGATTTACATTGGAGACATACCAGCGTACTAGATTCATGATACCTCTTTGTTCATGGTAGTTTATGATTTCATTTCTATTTATGTAGCTTTCAAACAGATGTTATATTTATTCATTTTAACAACATTGGAAATATAAATCTTAGTGGCTCATGACTTGTACTACCAGTCCTTGGGGTAGTTGTATATAATTCGATTGCAGTTCTTGATACACACAACACACACACATGTGTGTGTGTATGTAGGTTATACGAGTCGTGAGAAAGTATCTAGTAGAGTCCTGCATATCGGTATGATGACATTAATATCTATCTTCAAGAGGCTACATGGCATATAGGAAACTTCACATCCTTTTTTCCTTACCGTGCGAATTTATTTCAGCTTGAAGCTTATATCTTCGATTTCCTTCCATTCACTTGTATATGATATTGCGCGCTCGGTATTATTGATGCACCGTCAGCTTGTGGTGTTATGGATGGGCTGCGAAGGGTAGTGGATGCTTGATTACCATCGTGATGTGTTGTCCAGGTTTAGATGTAGATGTGTTGGTGGATATTTTGGTTGTTTATTTGTGGAATAACGTGGATTATTATATCTTGTTGACGCGTGTAGACCTGGGATGATTAATTGGTTCCATAGTAGTTTTGAGCATGAGAGGGTCATAGAGGGAAGTTGGTTTGAGGCTAAGCAGGTGGGTTATCTCCTACGAGGAGGTTTGAGGTTGTATGATTCATAAGAGGCTTCTGGGAAGAGTTCTCCTTCTATATAGTGGGATGTACATGCTGCGATTAGAGTTGAGATCGCTTGTGGAAGTTCGTACGAATATCACGAGGATAAGTACGCACTTGGTAGATGATTTGAAGTGTCGCATGGCTGATGCTACATGAACTTATGAAGAATTTAGCTGATTAACGATGCGAGAACATGGAAGTTATGAAGGGAGAGTACTATGGGATTTCGGAGGATGTGTTCTACGGCTTCGAGCCATGTAGGGGAGTCGTCTATCAATGATGGGGTTTCATGGTCATGCGTTGTATTAGTTCTTGGACTAAGATGTGCTTGTGTATTAACTATGATTTGAGAAACATTTCATTAATGATGATTTCGAGCAAGGGATCAGTTGGATGTATGGTGTACTACACCTTATGGGTATATAGAGGTCTTGGGATGATTCATGTTTGATATACATTGTGGATGCAGTATGAAAGGATAATGAATCGCGTGGTTTCTTCTTTTGGGTATTCATGTGCTTGTGGAGCGCGGGTTGTTCGGTGCGTATTGGATGTGCATCGGGGATTGGGGCGGTGAATGACTTTTGAGAGTGTTCAAACTGGCTCAGGACTCATATGTGGTATTTAAGGATTTTGGATTTGCATATGGATAGGACTTGGGGCTTGCATTGGAGGATGCTGAGACTTGCAGTACTTCTATATCATTATTTATTCTACATTGCAGTATTAGGAAGGTGAAAGAAATAACTTCAGATTCATTAAAGGGTTCTTTAGTGCAGTTATTTTCGTATTGAGGTACTCTTGATTTTAGTAGTCGACGTGACTTGGTTGATTTAGAGGGATTTGTTCTAATGATTTGATTATGTGAAAATGGGTTCCTAAGAGTTTGTGATGGTTTAGCCATGACTTGCGGTTGATGTAATCAACAGGCATGGGGAATTTGTTACATGTTGTGATTTTATTCTATGGGATTGGTTTAATGGAAGTTTCTTAGTTGACAAGTTGTTCATTCTGCTTGTGATTCAGAGTCGCTTATGATATTTTTGTATTTTCACAAGTTAGCATGTCAGTTGCGGTGCACCATGTGGGATTGAAAGTTGCGAGCACAAGGTTGTAGTTTAGTTTCGAAGGCGAGGTCATGAGTTCTAGAAGGCGGAGATAATTTCATATGCATAAAAGAATGCTGACATTATTTGGTATCACCTGAAGAGGGTGTACATTTTAGGAGATGCATTGTGTTTTGATTTGCGGATGCTTTACTAGTGTTATGGTGATCGCCTGGTTTTGGGTTGCTGGGGTTCGAGTTTTGCTACGTGGTGCAGAAGATCTATGTATGTATTTTATGTAAGATAATGGTGTATGCGGGATGTATCAGTCATTTGAGTAGTGAGTTGGTATCGGATATGGAGATTCCGATATTTATAAGGTTTAAAGACTAGATGTTCTCGTAGGCATATGATTCTTTGGTTGCATACTGCGAAGATATGTTTATGAATTGGATAGTTGATGGTATGTGTTATGGAAGGGTTTCCATGGACTTTTGGAAGGTTATTTACCTGTTTTGGGATGAACAAAATTTGGTTTGGGGGGCTATTAGTAGGCCTAATAAGAATGTGCATTCTATATCTGATCGGGTTTGCTTAGTCTTACGCAACTCTTCCCGTACATATATCATCGGTCAGAATGGATGCTATTCGTGCCCTGGTCTATGTTATGTATTTCTCTCTTATGCTATGATGGGTTGTGAGGCTACTTGATGATTCACACGCATGTTGTAATCCTGTTTAGGCCTTAGGGAGATATATGAGCGAGATGGCTCTTGTGATGTTGATTTGCTTATTGCACCCTAGTTGTGCTTGTCCTTTGTCACGACCCAAAATGCCCTCCGTAGAATGTCGTGATGGCAAGACTAGGTAAGCCTAACAACATGTGGAACATTAAATAAAACTTAAAACTTCAAAACTTCAA
The DNA here is from genome assembly GCA_005239525.1 of Nicotiana knightiana. Lineage (NCBI taxonomy): Eukaryota > Viridiplantae > Streptophyta > Magnoliopsida > Solanales > Solanaceae > Nicotiana > Nicotiana knightiana. The sequence continues at coordinate 85,146 of ML381284.1, forward strand.
CAATTTCATATATAGAAACTATAAGCTCGATACGTACAATTCCCCAAAACCTGGTGAGATATAAGTCACAAGCTCTAGATACAATACTCAACAATCATATGCATCGATGTCTATCAAAAACGTAAAGAAATAAGAAAGAACAGGGTTGAAGGGGACTCTGAGGCTTGCGGACGTGGGCAGGTGTACCTTGAAGTCAACAAATCAAGCAACTCAACGCGCTAATATCGAGGCTGATAGGATGTACCTGGATCTGCCCAAAAATATGTGTAGAAGCGTAGTATGAGTACACCACAACGGTAACCAGTAAGTGTCAAGCCTAACCCTGGTAGAGTAGTAACGAGGTCAGGTCAAGGCCCTACTGGAGATAATAAGAAACAAGGCAGGAGATATAATGATATAATGAAAATGATAGAGAAGTGAAACGTTAACAAATTTACGGAAAAGTAACAACACGAAATTAAGAAAGTTAACACGAAAGGAAAACCAGGATTTTACATGTTAAGGAAACAACAACCAAACAATACAGCAATTAGAGAAGATCAACAGGGCACTCCCAGGGTACCGCCTCGTAGTCCCAAATCATAAAAATAACTCACAGTCTTTCCTTATATCACCGTAGAGCCTTTATATTTAGTTTTGAAAATCATTTTCCCGAAATAACATCAAGCGTTTTAGCTCACCTTATAACACCGCAAGGCTTCTAGTAGTTCCCCTACTAGCCACGCGTATCAAGCCCACCTTATCTCACCACATGCGTTTCAATACCCAGATCTTATACCACTGCATGCATATCAATAATCACAACAACACGGCATAAACCTCGTGCAAACACTTCCATAAATAGAAAATAAACGAGTAAAACTTCACAGAATTATCGGGTTTAACAAGGAAACTGGTTCGAACCCTAGCAAAGGTCAATTAGGGCAGAAATCCCCAAGAATACTAGGTTTTAACAGGAAAAATATTTAAGTCAAAAAATGGGGTAAACCAATACGGCTGGTATCATAGAATCACCCAAAGTATCGAAGCAAAGATTGAAGACTAGTATATCACATAGAATCAACTAGGGTTTGAATATTCTTGCAAAAATCAATTACGATGATGAAAGAACAATTAATTAAGCACTTAGAAGTCAGAAAAGTCTTTGAAAAAACAGTTTAGGACGAACCCTAGTTTAGGAAGAGTGATTAAAATCAAGATAATCAATTAAAACAAGGGTTTTTTTAAAGGAAAATACTTAATAACATTTGAATCACCTCAGATAAATAAAGATCTGAGAAGGATCAACAGTATCGAACTGGGATTTCAGAAAAATAGCAGAGGTGAAGAGAATAGGTCAAGAACCCATAGATCCATAATAAAAACAAGAAGAAATTCTTACTCACAAACGAAAAATGGCCTGAGACAGGCAAGTTTCAAACCAGTTGTAGTTGGGGTTCCCTTGAGATCTTCTCGAGGACCCTAGAAATCGAAGAGCCATGGCGTATAGAAGACTAGTGCTGGTCGGAGAAGACATAGAAGCACCATAGGAAGGAGGTTTACACCGGTGACGGCGTTTAGGGTTAGGGCTAGGTTGAGAGAGAGTTCAGAGACGAAGGAGATGATGACGGCGGGGGAGGGAAAGAATGAGACGGGTTGGGGGGTTAGGTTAGGATTAATTATGGAAAGGGGTTTTGTGGACCGTTAATCTAAAAGATCAACGACCACTATTAAACAAGGTATTAGGTCGGGGTTTTCAGATTGGGCCTAAAGGGGTTTGGGCTGGCTTTTTGGGTAATATCAAAGGGGTTTTGGGCTGATAAAAAGGGTTAGGTCTGATATAAAAAAAAGGATTATTTGTTAAATACCCACATAATTTATAAAAAATATTTTATAAAATAATTAACAGATTATAAAAATAATTTTCATGCATAGAACTGTATTAAAAATAATTACTCAACATTTTAAAAATACAATGAGCTATTTTCTAGTAAAATAATGTAATAATGCATGTATGGGCTATAATTGTAAATTTATTGCAATTGTAACCCCAAAGATGTAAATGTGGCTATTTGTGAAATATTTTAAACCTAATATAAACATAAATAGCAATATTAAGCCATGAAATTGTGATAAAGTCATTTGTGATGCAATTAGTAATTATTTATATAAAAATATTGGGATAAATTAATAAAGATCCTTAGAAAAAATGCAGAAATTACGAAAAAATATCAATTGATGTCAATGCATAGTTTTGAAGGTATGCACTTTAAAAAATATTATAGGAAAAATTGGGTGTCAACAGCTGCCCCTCTTTACCCGGGAAGGATGAAAGAGTTGGCGGGTAAAGATATGATGACCAATTTTGACCGAGCGAGATGATTTGAGAGATTTAGGCCGCACTCTGACTTCTGAGCTGCCTACATATCCCTGGTTTTACAGGAATCAGGCCGTGTGTAGTTATGGATTCATCGGCGGAGTATATCGATGAAGTTACCACAAGGACGGTCACGAGATTTCGGGATAGGTGAAGAATGGTTATGGTGAGTTGTCAGGTTTGGGATAATTTGTAGGAACTGGAGCGGGAATGCTCCTGTTGGGATAACGGTTTCTTATCGGGTCACCTGCAAGTAAAGGATACTACGAGCATATATTTGTGCGGAAATTTAAACATGATGCAGATTCCCTTCGGACCATGAGAATTGTCTTCGGACGGTTAGGATGACGTCTTTAGACCATGATGTCCTGGTCCATGAATTTTTCAGTGAGGGATTCGCAGGCCATGAAATGATGTTCTCGGGCCATGAAAATGGTGCCTCCGAACCATGACGCCTTTGAATAATGGTATGCAACTTTGAGAGATCCTCAGGCCATGGCATGGTGTCTTCTGGCTATGAAGATGATGCCTTTAGACTATGATGCCTTTGGACAAGTTGGCGATATTTCAGCCCATGAGATCCAATTATATGATGTTAAGAGCAAAAATACAAGGCTTAGTCTTGTGAATTTGAGGGTAGAGCTTAGCCCGAAAGAAGAGCATATAGATAGTGCCGGAGAGACAGCTCTTAGTCTCGGCAAATAGAAAGGCAATGATTGGCCTTAAGCAAATAGGAGGCAGAGCTTAGTCTCATGTAAGATTCGGGACTGGGCTTAGTCCCATACAATGGGAAGGCTGAGCTTAGCCTTATGTAAATATGGAGGCAGGGCTTAGCCTCATACGGATATGGAGACAAAGCTTAGTCTCATGCAAGATGCGGGACATGGCTTAGTCCCATGCAGATGAAGTCAGAGCTTAGCCTTATGCAAATGTGGAGGCAAGTATTAGCCTCATACAAGATGCGGGACAAGGCTTAGTCCCATGCAAAAAATAATAACTAGCTGATGATAGCAGAGTTTTCTTAGTTGGTAGTAGACTTCAGTATCGCGGTTGTTATAAAGATTGTGACTTTGAAGCATGTATATTCTTTGTTCCTGCATCCAAAGAAAAATTGGGAGTTCTGTAAAGGGGGAGGTTAGTTCGCGCGTCCGTCGGCTTGCTTTGCTTGGTCCGAGGATCTTGTTCAAATCATTGGGGTAGCGTTTCGCTAAATAAAGTTATTTCGCAAGCAAGCATGCATAGCTTTCAAAGGACATAGTAAAATATTTTTTAAGAAATTTGTTAGATGAACCAATGATTGTGACACGATACGAGACATCGCGACTTCTCTTGCCGTAGAATTTTGAGGGTCCTCCTCAAAATTATGCCCGAGTTAGATGGACAAACATCTCTGACTGCTGTACATGCTGCGAACGGGTGGACTTGCTTCGGAATTTTGAAGGTCCTCCTCAAAATTCTGCCCCAGTTTCCGATTATGGGGGGAAATAAGATTTTTATTGAATTGTGACCGAACCAACATGGCTGCCTACGTATCCCCTCTTAAGCGGGAATCAGGTCGAGCCTAGTTCAATTTACATCATTTGCGGAAACATAAACAAGTACACATAGTATCGCTTGACTGCATCTGAATTGATTGGTTTTGGCCATACTTCTCCGTCCATTTCTGCGAGTATGAGGGCTCCCCCTGTCAATACTCTGTGAACCATGTAAGGACCTTGCCAATTGGGAGATAATTTCACTTTGGCTTCGTCCTGATGTGGAAAGATCTTCTTCAACACCAGCTGCCCGGACACACTGCATTCATCATTTTTCTGTCTATGAGGGCTAGCTGCTCATAATGGTTCCTTATCCATTTTTCATCGCTGAGCTCAACTTTTTGTATGATCCTTAAGGAAGGAATCTCCACTTCGGCAGGAATAACAACTTCAGTACCATAAACCAGTAAGTAGGGAGTTGCTCCGATTGATGTGCGGATTGTGGTACGGTATCCTAATAAAGTGAATGGCAGCTTCTCGTGCCACTGTTTGTGATTTACTACCATCTTTCTCAGTATCTTCTTGATGTTCTTGTTAGCGGCTTCTACAACTCCGTTCATCTGAGGTCTATAGGCTGTGGAATTTTTGTGCTTGATTTTGAAAGTCTCACACATGGCCCTCATCAGATCACTGTTGAGATTTGAGGAATTATCAGTGATGATTGATTCTGGAACTCCAAACAGACAAACAATCCGTTCACGAACAAAATCTGCCACGACTTTCTTAGTCACTGCCTTGTAAGATGCTGCTTCGACCCATTTGGTGGAGTAATCAATAGCTACCAAGATGAACCGGTGCCCATTTAGGGTGGTGGGCTCGATTGGACCAATGACATTCATTCCCCAGAAGGCGAATGGCCAAGGTGAGCTTGTTGCATTGAGCTCATTTGGCGGTATTTTTATCATATCTGCATGTCTTGACATTATTAGCATTTTCGGACATACTGGATACAATCTGTCTCCATGGTCATCCAGAAATAACCGGCCCTAAGTATCTTTTTGGACAAGACGAATCCATTCATGTGCGGGCCGCAGGTCCCAACATGTATCTCCTCAAGTATTTTAGAAACTTCTCTTGCATCGACACATCTCAGTAATCCCAAATCAGGAGTTCTTCTGTACAGGGTTCCTCCGCTGTGGAAGAAATATTTGGACAATCTCCGAAGTGTACGTTTATGAGTATGATTTTCATGCTCCGGGTATTCTCCTTTTGCCAAATATTCCTTGATATCGTGGAACTAGGGCTTCCCGTCTGTCTCTTCTTCAACATGGGCACAATATGTCGGCTTGCTATGGATCCTTACTGGGATAGGATCAATGAAGTTCTTGTATGGATGCTGTATCATTGATGACAAAGTGGCCAATGCATCGGCAAACTCGTTCTGAACCCTGGGAACTTGCCGAAACTCTATATTTGTAAACCTCTTTCTCAATTCCTGCACATGGTGCAGATATGGAAATATCTTGGAATTCTTGGTGGCCCATTCTCCTTGTACCTGGTGCACAATCAAATTTGAATTGTCGATTACCAACAGCTCCTGAATATTCATGTTGATGTCCATGTTGAGTCCTAGGATGCAAGCTTCATACTCTTCCATGTTGTTGGTGCAGGGAAATCTGAGTTTAGCAGATACTGGATAATGTTGGCCAGTTTCTGATACCAAGAAAACTCCAATGCCAACTCCCTTGCAATTTGCCGCTCCGTCAAAGAACATCCTCTAATCGTCGAAGGATTCAGCAATATCCTCTCCTATGAATAACACCTCTTCATCGGGAAAATACGTTTTCAGGGGTTCGTATTCTCCTTCCACAGGGTTCTCAGCAAAATGATCGGCCAGTGCCTGTCCCTTGACTGTTTTCTGAGTTACATAAACAATGTCGAACTTACTCAACAGGATTTTCCACTTAGTCAGTTTGCCAGTTGGCGTGGGTTTCTAAAAGATATATTTCAAGGGATCCATCCTTGATATGAGGTATGTTGTGTAAGCGCAGAAGTAATGCCTCAGCTTTTGAGCTATCCAGGTCAAGGCGCAACAGGTACGTTCCAATAGAGAGTACCACGCTTCATATGGAGTGAATTTCTTACTCAATTAATAGATAGCTTCTTCCTTTATCCCTATCTCGTCGTGCTGCCCTAGAATGCAGCCGAAGGCTCCATCTAACACTGCGAAATAGAGTAGAAAAGGTCTGCCTGGCTCTGGAGGGACCAAAACTGGTGGTGTTGATAGGTGCTCCTTGATCTCGTCGAAAGCCCTTTGACAATCCTCGGTCCAGCTAGTTGCAGCATCTTTCTTCAACATCTTGAAAATTGGCTCACATAAAACTGTGGACTGGGCTATGAACCGGCTGATGTAGTTTAGTCGTCCTAGAAAACTGATTACATCTTTCTTACTCTTCGGCGATGGAATCTCCTACATGGCTTTGACTTTTGAAGGATCCAATTCTATCCCTCGGCGGCTGATAGTGAACCCAAGTAACTTTCCGGCAGGGACCCCGAATGCACACTTTGTAGGGTTTAATTTCAAGTTGTACTTTCGTAGTCTGTCGAAGAACTTCCTCAAATCTGCTATATGATATGTGGCTTTCTTGGACTTGATGATAACGCCGTCCACATACACCTCAATCTCCTTATATATCATGTCATGAAAAATGGTAGTCATAGCCCTCATGTAGGTGGCGCCAGCATTCTTTAGACCAAATGACACCATCTTATAACATTATACTCCCCATGGTATAATGAAAGTGGTTTTCTCAGCGTCTTCCTCGTCCATCCAAATCTGATGGTAACCGGCAAAACAATCTACAAAGGACTGGAGTTCATGTCTGGCACAAATGTCTATTAAAATATGTATGTTTGGAAGTGGGAAATCATCCTTTGGGCTGGCTCTGTTGAGATCCCGATAATCGACACAAATTCTAACCTTCCCATCCTTCTTCGGAACTGGCACGATGTTGGCTAACCAAGTTGGGTATTCAACCACCCTGAGGACCTTGGCCTTGATTTTCTTGGTGACCTCCTCTTTGATTTTCAGACTCATATCAGGCTTGAATTTCCTAGTTTCTACTTTACTGGCGGATACATTGGGTTTGTGAGCAACTTGTGAGCCACAATAGATTTACTTAACCCAGTCATATCATCGTATGAGCATCAAAAGATGTCCTCATACCCTTTTAGGAACTGTGTGTAGTCTTCTTTTTTTTATGGTGATAAGTGACTGCTGATGCGGGTCTCCTTGACAGCTTCGGAATCTCCTAAGTTGATTATCTCAGTTTCGTCCAGGTTGGACTTGGGCTTGTTCTCAAAATCCTCTACTTCCCTGACGCTTTCCTCGGGTATGACATCCTCTTCTTCTGAATCACTATCCTTTTGTTGCGTTGCCTTATTACATGTCACAGTGGTTGGTTCATCAAGACAGAAAATAGTAATGCTGTATAGATAAAGATATGAGAGAAAATGGTAATAATAAATATCGATCTATTGAAACATAAAAGCGATTTTCAATAATTTAAACAACATTTCTGGAACGCTGGAGATTTTATTTAAAACAAATGCAAAAAGGGAAATCATTTTCTTAGAAAACAACAAAATAAACAATGCTTTTCAGCCTTGCTACCCCGGGACCAGGCAAGCTACCTTGATCCGTCTTCGGCTTTGATTCGTTACGCTCAGAAGCTCCAACAAGCCCTAAAGTCTCTTGCCGCCTAAAACTCCGTCGGGCCATGGATGGTCTGACAGTCCAATTCTTGAGGAATGATCCTCTCTCTATAGCTCAGATGGTAGGGCCTTCCTCCTCCTCCTCAACAATTACACAACATATGAGGTCGGTCTGCTGGAAAGTCTGACTCAAGTGTGGTAAAGGCTGCTCAAGTGGATAGTATGGACCACGCCACGGTGGTGACCAGTCATTGTATTCTTGCCAGGGGTACTGATACCCTAGCCCAAAGGTTGTACCATGACGTTTCAACTGTATTGGCTTGGAGATACCCTGAAAGTTTTTGTCAAGACCCTTATCGGGTCCATATCCTCTCCACGCTAGTGTAAAGACCGTAACATTTTCTCGTTTTAAAATAATGCCCGAATGAGTCCCCGAGTTGTTTTTATTGTGGAAATTTTAAAACGGACCTAAATTGAGTAAAAAGTACCCCGAAACTTAAAGAATAAAATTTTCCAGAAAGTAGGTGTTATGCGACGCACTATGCGATCACATAACATATATGTGGACCGCATAATGGTCGCATACACGGGCAGATCACTGCCCTATTTGAGGTCAACTATGCGGTCAAATATGCGATTGCATTTCAGTTCTGCGGACCGCATAACTGTCGCATTGTTGCCTTTGGTTTTGGGAGGGAAGTTATGCGATGCATTATGCGATCGCATAACGTGTATATGGACCGCACAATGGTCGCATACCTGGGCAGTGTGTTTCAAATTTTGGCCCATCTTGAGGGCCATTATGAGGCCGGTTCTGCGGAGCGCATGTCAGGAATGCGATCGCATTCCTGACTGCATTCTTGTGTCGGCCTTCTATTTTTCTAATTTTAACACCCGACCCCAGTTCATTAAAAACATCCCTCCCCTTCATTTTTAACCATTTTTCTGAGATATTAGAGAGAGTAAAGAGTGGGTTTTAGAGAGAGAAAGTCCCAAGTTCATCAAATTGGTCTTCCTTCATCACTCAAGCTTGGAACTAATCAAGTAGAACACAAATTTCCTCTAAGAGGTAAGCTTCCACCCCATTAACCCTAAATTTCCAGATTTTGTTAAAATGAAACATGGGTGGGATAGTTCATAAAGTCGGGGTTAAGAACCTTGCATGCATGTACCCAATCTACCATAATCTAGTTAAGGAAAATAGGTTGGGGTAATCTTTCACTAAAGAAGGGTTATTTAATCTAAAAAGAACACCTAGTGTTTGATAGAAAGCTCAAATGAGTTCAAGACATGTTCATGATTCCTAATTCTAAGTTTAAATGTGCCGCATTATGAATTAGATTGAAGGTGCTAGAAGGCCCGGTGATTTGAGATAGAAATTAAAGAAAAATCCCGATTCGAGGTATGTATGGCTAACTTTAACCTTCGTAGAATCCTCTTGTTGGGTCCGAGTATTTGGTATGTGTACCTTGTTTGGAAATATGTGAATTGATTGTTCAAACGTGTTGAGGCGTGAGATTATATTCTCCGATTTTCCTAGTTGATTGTCATGCTACTGTGCTGTATGAGGTTGTGAAAGGTGTATGATGTGTAATGAAAAAAAGATTGATAATGTGCTCAAATGTGGGAATGTGTAAAATAGTTGAAAGCCATACGTGGAAAGNATGGACCGCACAATGGTCGCATACCTGGGCAGTGTGTTTCAAATTTTGGCCCATCTTGAGGGCCATTATGAGGCCGGTTCTGCGGAGCGCATGTCAGGAATGCGATCGCATTCCTGACTGCATTCTTGTGTCGGCCTTCTATTTTTCTAATTTTAACACCCGACCCCAGTTCATTAAAAACATCCCTCCCCTTCATTTTTAACCATTTTTCTGAGATATTAGAGAGAGTAAAGAGTGGGTTTTAGAGAGAGAAAGTCCCAAGTTCATCAAATTGGTCTTCCTTCATCACTCAAGCTTGGAACTAATCAAGTAGAACACAAATTTCCTCTAAGAGGTAAGCTTCCACCCCATTAACCCTAAATTTCCAGATTTTGTTAAAATGAAACATGGGTGGGATAGTTCATAAAGTCGGGGTTAAGAACCTTGCATGCATGTACCCAATCTACCATAATCTAGTTAAGGAAAATAGGTTGGGGTAATCTTTCACTAAAGAAGGGTTATTTAATCTAAAAAGAACACCTAGTGTTTGATAGAAAGCTCAAATGAGTTCAAGACATGTTCATGATTCCTAATTCTAAGTTTAAATGTGCCGCATTATGAATTAGATTGAAGGTGCTAGAAGGTCCGGTGATTTGAGATAGAAATTAAGGAAANAACCTTCGTAGAATCCTCTTGTTGGGTCCGAGTATTTGGTATGTGTACCTTGTTTGGAAATATGTGAATTGATTGTTCAAACGTGTTGAGGCGTGAGATTATATTCTCCGATTTTCCTAGTTGATTGTCATGCTACTGTGCTGTATGAGGTTGTGAAAGGTGTATGATGTGTAATGAAAAAAAGATTGATAATGTGCTCAAATGTGGGAATGTGTAAAATAGTTGAAAGCCATACGTGGAAAGAAATGAAAAAGTGTATTGTGAAACAATGGAACTGAATTGAGCGATTGTGGCAACACCGTGTTCATGAATTGCTACTTGATAAGAGTTATGGTGCCTTGGGCCCAAATAAATGAGGCGTTGATATGAATTTGTATTCCTTGAAATGGTGATTCTTGTGATGAAATTGTTTGTGATTGTGCTGTGAATTAAAATTATCAGGCGGGGTCGGGTTGCGCGCTGCAACACGAAGTAATAAGGTTGATGGGTTGTGGTGATAAGGGTGACCGAGGTAATAAGGGTGGCCGAGGTAATAAGTATGGAGTGTGATCGTTATCACTATTGAAATGAAAAACTATGAGCTCTTGAATATGATGATGTCGAAAGGGAAAAAGGAGAGATTGTGAAACTTGTTTGATTTTGGTTGTTTATTTCCACGTGCATTGATTGAGTGGTTCTATTACTGTCGCTTATTTGTGTATTGGTTGATTGTACTTGGGATAAAGTTTGTTCATACATACTAGTACTATTCCACAGTACTAACGTCCATTTTGCCGGGGGCGCTACATCATTTATATGGATGTAGGTGGGTCCATAGCAGGTAGCTCAGCTCGCCGTTAGTGGTGCCCTCTCCTCATCCTTTTCAGTTGTACTGGTGAGCCCCACTTCCTCTCAGGGCCATATGTGGTGCATGCCACCTTCTTTTGAGTTTATTGTGTATTGTAAGGTATAACCGGGCCTTGTTGCCGGCAGGTAATGTTATGTTTCTCGTATTCGTAGAGGCTCCGTAGACACAATGTGGGTAGTGTACATATGTATTTTGGGTAAGTAATG
>ML381284.1:98546-215967 GCA_005239525.1 Nicotiana knightiana
GGAAGGCAACTAAGTTCCAATGGTCCGACACTTGTGAAAAGTGCTTTCAGGAATTGAAATCTAGATTGACTTCAGCACCGGTGTTAACTTTGCCAGAAAGCACGGAGGAATTTGTGGTTTATTGCGATGCTTCAAGGTTTGGTTTGGGATGTGTGTTGATGCAACACGGGAAAGTCAAAGCCTATGCTTCCATGCAACTCAAGAATCACGAGAAGAATTATCCGACGCGTGATTTAGAACTCGCGGCAGTTGTGTTTGCATTAAAAATCTGGCGGCATTATTTGTATGGGGTCCATGTGGACGTGTTCTCAGACCACAAGAGTCTCCAATATTTGTTCAGGCAGAAGGAGTTAAATTTAAGGCAGCGGAGATGGTTAGAATTGCTTAAGGATTATGATATGAACATTTTGTACCATCCAGGGAAAGCAAATATAGTGGCCGACGCTCTCAGTCGAAAGTCTATGGGTAGTCTGGTTCATTTGGAGGAAGATCAGAGGCCGTTGGCTCGGGAGGTTCTTCAGTTGGCTAGTCTGGGGGTCTGTCTCTCGACCTCAGATGAAGGGAAAGTCATGGTGCATAATAGGGTGGAATCATCGCTTGTAGCGGAAGTCAAGGAAAAGCAGTTTATGGATCCAGCATTGGCGCAGTTGAAGGAGGCAGTTTTGAATAGCAAGATCTCGGCATTTCTGCTCAGGAGCAATGATGGTGTTTTGCGGATAATCTTCGGGAGAGGGTGATGGAGGAACCTCACAATTCCAGGTATTCCGTGCACCCAGGTTCCACGAAAATGTATCAAGATCTCCGGGAAACCTATTGGTGGAGCGGTATGAAAAGAGGTGTGGCGGACTTTGTGTCTAAATGTCTGAATTGTCAGCAGGTGAAGGCCGAGCATCAGAGGCCTGGTGGGTTAACTCAGCTTATGGAAATTCCAATGTGGAAATGGGAAATGATCAACATGGATTTAGTGGTAGGGTTACCTCGCACTCAGCGCAAGTTCGACTCGATTTGGGTGATAGTGGATCGACTCACGAAATCAGCTCACTTCTTGCCGGTCAAGTCCACCGATACTGCAGAACAGTACGCTCAGTTGTATACCAAGGAAATAGTCAGGCTTCATGGTACTCCAGTTTCCATTATCTCAGACCGAGGAGCCCAGTTCACGGCTAATTTTTGGAGGAAATTTCAGCAAGGTTTGGGTACTCAGGTAAATCTCAGCACAACTTTCCATCCGCAGACTGATGGTCAGGCAGAGCGGACTATTCAGACGCTTGAAGATATGTTACGGGCTTGTGTGTTGGACTTCAAGGGTAGTTGGGATGATCATTTACCGCTTATCGAATTTGCTTACAATAACAGCTTTCACGCTAGTATTCAGATGGCCCCATTTGAGGCATTGTACGGAAGGAGGTGTAGATCTCCGATTGGGTGGTTCGAGGTTGGTGAAGCAGAATTGTTAGGGCCAGATCTTGTGCACCAGGCATTGGAAAAAGTCAGAGTCATTCGGGAGAGGATGAAAACCGCTCAGAGCCGTCAAAAATCCTATGCGGACGTTCGTCGAAGAGAATTGGAATTCCAAGTTGATGATTGGGTATTCTTGAAAGTATCTCCCATGAAGGGAGTGATGCGGTTTGGGAAGAAAGGGAAATTGAGCCCAAGGTATGTCGGGCCATATCGGATTGCTCAAAGGATAGGACAAGTGGCTTATAGGTTGGAATTACCCCCTGAATTGTCATTAGTGCACCCGGTGTTCCACGTGTCCATGTTGAAGAAAGTGGTTGGAGATCCATCAGCCATCGTGCCAGTTGAGACTATTGAGGTTAATGAAGAATTATCGTATGAAGAGGTTCCGGTTGCTATTCTTGATAGACAAGTCCGTAGACTGAGGAACAAAGAAATTGCTTCAGTTAAAGTATTGTGGCGAAGTCAGCACATTGAGGAAGCCACGTGGGAAGCGGAAAATGAGATGAAAGAAAAATATCCCCATTTGTTTGAATAAGTCTAGTAGTGTTCGTCAGAACTATCATCTCTAAGAAAATTATATTTTTATGTTCGATTTTGTGCAAAAGCACCCCATCTTCCCCTAATTGTCTTATTGTTGTAATTTTCCAATGTGTGCTAAAACTAAATCTGCAGTTCTATTTGAGTAGTGTGCAACCCTTGAGGTAAATAAAAGTTTTGTGGAACGTATGTGTTAGGCAAGTGATTAATAGTAGTGTAGGTTGGTAATGATTAATTGAAATGAATATAGTATATTGAGGTGATTGGGTTGTATGGGACTCATTAAAACGACGAAGTTATGTGCAAAAATGTGAATCGTGTGCAAATTTGTAGTATGAGAAGAAAGAACTATGTGTAGTTGACAAAATGATTGAATGATTGCCAATTGTTGAGGTAACAACGTTGTGTGTGAGTTATTGGGTGATTAAAAGTGTGTAATGGTTCTTGGAAATGTGTTTCGGAGGCTCTCTGACAGGTAGGTAGGTCTAATTACAAAGAGAACTCTGGCAAACAAATCTTTTTGAAATATTGGAGTTAGTGAAAATCTGGAAGTTGCATGTCATGCTTTCAAAACTAATTGATTTCCAAAACCCTCATTCGAGGACGAATGACTTTAAGGGGGGGAGGATGTAAAGGCCCGTAACATTTTCTCGTTTTAAAATAATGCCCGAATGAGTCCCTGAGTTGTTTTTATTGTGGAAAATTTTAAAACGGACCTAAATTAAGTAAAAAGTACCCCGAGACTTATAGAATAAAATTTTCCAAAAAGTAGGTGTTATGCGACGCACTATGCGATCGCATAACATGTATGCGGACCGCATAATAGTCGCATACACGGGCAGGTCACTTCCCCATTTGAGGTCAACTATACGGTCCAATATGCGATCGCATTTAGTTCTGCGGACCACATAGTTGTCGCATTGTTGCCTTTGGTTTTGGGAGGGAAGTTATGCGACGCATTATGCTATCGCATAACGTGTATGCGGACCGTACAATGGTCGCATACCTGGGCAGTGTGTTCTAAATTTTGGCCCATCTTGAGGGCCATTATGCAGCCGGTTCTGCGGACCGCATGTCAGGAATGTGATCGTATTACTGACCGCATTCTTATGTCGGCCTTCTATTTTTATAATTTTAACACCCAACCCCAGTTCATTAAAAACACCCCTCCCCTTCATTTTAACCATTTTTCTGAGATATTAGAGAGAGGAAAGAGTGGGTTCTAGAGAGAGAAAGTCCCAACTTCATCAAATTAGTCTTCCTTCATCACTCAAGCTTGGAACTAATCAAGTAGAACACAAATTTCTTCACTCTAAGAGGTAAGCTTCCACCCCATTAACCCTAAATTTCCAGATTTTGTTAAAATGAAACATGGGTAGGATAGTTCATNACCATAATCTAGTTAAGGAAAATAGGTTGGGGTAATCTTTCACTAAAGAAGGATTATTTAATCTAAAAAGAACACCTAGTGTTTTATAGAAAGCTCAAATGAGTTCAAGACATGTTCATGATTCCTAATTCTAAGTTTAAATGTGCCGCATTATGAATTAGATTGAAGGTGCTAGAAGGCCCGGTGATTTGAGATAGAAATTAAGGAAAAATCCCGATTCGAGGTATGTATGGCTAACTTTAACCTTCGTAGAATCCTCTTGTTGGGTCCGAGTATTTGGTATGTGTACCTTGTTTGGAAATATGTGAATTGATTGTTCAAACGTGTTGAGGCGTGAGATTCTATTCTCTGATTTTCCTAGTTGATTGTCATGCTACTGTGCTGTATGAGGTTGTGAAAGGTGTTTGATGTGGAGGGATAGTTTGATTCTATGGAGGGGTTGTGTAATGGTGAGGTGCGGGAGGATTTGTTAGGTGCTTGTTGAGTTTTTTGTGCGGTGGTGTGGGGTTCTGAGGGTTTGAATAGTTGACATCTGGGATATTGAGAGTGAGGGATAGGTTTGCTAAGCTCCGGACCTGCTCGAGCTCACCCTGGAGTTCTAGTATTTTCTGCTCAAGTCATGATTCTACATCATTTGGGGCCTGAGTACTTCGGCCATCAGAAGCTTCCGCGTGTTCAACATGTGTGTTTTTGTCTTTCTGGTGCCGTTCAAATCATCCATCTTTGCTTTCCCTTTGCCCTTTGGTGGACTTGGAGGGGGAGAAGGTGGAGGGCCCCTGGATCTTGTGTGATAAACTAATGATGCCAGTATGCGCGAACCCACCTTTGGGGAATGGGAATAAGCAAAAGAAAGAAAAACAAAAGTAGCCAAGTCAGTAAGGGTTCTGAAAAGAGTATTTGTGGTATTTAAACACATATTGCGGAATGTAAATTCACGTCCTATTTTTGGAGCCTCGTTGTGCCCGAGATAGGCCTAACGACAAGTTATTTTGGAGAACTTAGATGCCAATAAATGCCTCATGTCATTAATATAAAAATAGATGAATCCAACACGACACTAAGATAATAAAAGATAAGTCACTACTAGCATTTGGCCTTATTAGATTTAGGAAAAAGTAGGTAAATCTAATCTACTTGGTCCGAGAAGGACCTTCCCCAGGCTTGATCTTTCTGACTCCATCAATCAGGTCCCCTATTCGCGCATGCCCAACAACAGGTATAATCTTTCCAGATGTCCTCCCTCACTTCCCTCAGCATTCTGGCAGTCAGCAGCCCTCTTTCTTATTTTTCCTTTTTGCTCCATCAAACCCTGTTTCAGATATTCTACCCTTTCATTGGAGGTGATAGCAATTTCTCTCCATTCCCTAATTGATCTCTTGTCTGTCTCGTGTATCTCCTGATGTTCGGCCTCGGAGTCATGAATCCTCTTACACAACTTGTTGTACTTTACTTGGGTTTCTGCATCTTCGTCTATGACCCTATTTCCCCGACCAATTCCTGGCTCAACTTTCCCAGATAAGTTGTCCTCCAACCATTTCAGGTAAAAGGGTGTATGTCCCATATGATACCTGTCTGGATTGATGGTGTCCTTTTCCACAATAATCTTTGAGTGCCACATATGCTGAGCTTGACACTTGTAAGGGATGTCGTCATCCTGAAAATCTGCCCGAAAATGACTTACCTTTGCGACCCGCGGTATGATCTGCTTCCTGCCTGCCTGCCTCATAACCCTGACCAGAACATAAGGGTATATTCCCCTTAACCCGATCAACACTAAGTGAGGAGCGTCTCTTGACCTGATGATGAACTCGTCAGTAGGAAACCATTCAAACATCCACTGAACCTGATCCTCGGTCAAATTGTCGAAGAACTCCGCTCCCATTCCTTAGCACTCTCTGGTTGAGCAAACCTGTTCGGAATATAAGTCATTCTTTTAGGGTGATTGAAGGAAATATGTTCATTCCACGCCCTTCATGGAAACTCCTGGCGATATTGACCCTTTTGGAGATGCTCCATTAACCACAACTGCAACAGCAAATTGCAGCCTTCGAAATGTTTGGACCCTTTCTGGCAGTGGTCCAAGGCCCGGTAGATATCCGCTATAATCATAGGGACTATGGTGTATGTATGTCCCTCGATTCCTTCCATTAGAGTCTTGGTGACCATAGCCAGTCTAGTGTAAATTCTTTCCCTTTTTGTTGGGAACACTATCATACCCAGAAGCAAAAAATGAACACGAAACTCTGCAATGAATATGTCCCAAGGAAGTGATGGAAAAATCATCATGGAAAATATGGTAGGACTTGCTATGACTGTATCTCTCATACAATTAGTCAAATGGTATATAAGATTTTTTAAGCACTCCAAATCGACATTCTTTTTCAGACCCATCATTTTTAGAAATCCCCTACCAGTGCAATTTTTTGGTACCAATAACACAGGGTTGTCCCAAAGTAGCCCAGAAACTCCCCCGATTTCTTCTAGGAGCAGGGTCATTTCTATATCCCCGAAGCAAAACACTGATTTTTCACAATCCCAGAACATGGTTACAGCTTCCATCAACATGTTATTTGGCTGGATGTCTAACAGAGAAGGCAAATTTTCCAGGACCTTCTTCACATGTTTTTTGTCACTTGAAGAAAGATCTTCCCACCAGTCTATTAGCAGTGGTGGTATATTTTGGACCACGCCGAACTTGGGGACCTCGTGCCTCATTTTTTGCAAAACAAATAATGTTAGGCCATTTCCCCCTCCAGATTCGACTATTTATATATCCCTGATCAGCATATTGGAATTTAGTTCTCCAAAATTAATGCACAAAACGTGGTTGCGTCCATTGGAATTATGGAAATCTCGGTGGACTTTTGGATAAGGTTTGTCTTAAAAGGTTATTATGTGGAGAACATACTAACCCAACTAGATTTGACCATGATGCATGTACAGTTATGATTAGAGTAAGGTTGCTATGGGGGTCTAGACTGGTACCCTCAAGCAGACAACTTGAGGGGGAAAGGCACGAAACCGTAGATTGTACCGTTTATCGACTAGTTTTACCATAAATAAGCCTTTCAGAATTTAAAGGATGATATATAGGAAGAGCACAACCACTCATCAAGCGTTGCTAAAGGATTGATTATGCACGAGTGGAATGTGATGTTGAGCATGATTTATGCAGCAGTAAATAGCATGGTGTCACGTATTTGCACGTTAGGAAAACAATAAAATGTGGTATTTAATAATTGAAAGACGTTTAAGGAAGGAAAACAAAGAAATAAGTCAGTTTCTGTAGTAAAGGAAATCATAAATGCTCAAAACAGGCAATTAAATTCACATAAGGGGAAAGGGAAAGGGTGCGCACGTATTAAAAAAAGAAGCATTCTTAAGACTAATTTACAAAAAGAAAGTTTGGTACAACTCCCTTCCTTTTGGGATAGGGGGTATGGAAATTGAAGAGTCGCCACCTAACAGATTTAAGGTGCGTTAGGGAACCTAATGCAAGTAACTCATGAAACCAGTCTACATTACCAGAGATTGGGTAAGGGCTTGAAATTACCTTTAGGGGAAGGTGTTAGGTACCCCTCGAGGTCCACAATGATGGGTCCTGGCCAAACTTACTTGGTGAATTAGTCATTTAACAGATAAGCAGTCTAAGCACACATATGTATAAAGATCGGGAAGTCCTAAGTTATTAGCCTATAGGATCACATCTGTACAATGCCCGGTAATCCTTCCTCAACTAGAGGGGTTACATGTGGCATTAATGCAAAGGTCATCATATCCTTTTACAACTCGATTACCCTCCCCTTAGCGATTGTATAAGCGATTTTAATTAAACGAACTCTAAGCGTGCATTACCCGTCCCTTCCTTGTGGTCCTGGAGGTGTTTAAGACCTCTATTTTTAAGCAGTTCTAGACTATCCTAAAGTGTTTAAAAAGGAAAATCTAAGCGACAACAAAGAACAAACAGGACTGTCAAGTAAGACAACAATTAAGGGCTCATGTTTTCCTCCACAAATAAAAAGGCAATTAACACGTCTCAAACAACAAGATTTCAGATGTTTAAGAAATGGTCCTAGAACATGATATCTAGGTAAGCATAACAAATAGAGGATGTTCAGCGTTATGTTAAGGCAAAGCGATAAAGACCTAATCAGTTTGCCTACTGATTTTTGGAACCTGTTGAATCTGGGCAGTCACAAATAAACAAAGCATAGTTTAATAAATTTTTATAAGGCCTTAATTACCTATGGTCTTGACTAGGCGTGGTTCAGGGATACTCTATAACATGCTGTCTAAAAATGCAAATAAAGTTCTGGAAATTGACTAAAAGAAAGCAAACAGTTTGAGTTTTAATACGTCTTATAAACATGCTTGTCTAAGTGCTGATTATCATGAAACTGATTTTATACATATTTATCCTATAACATGGTGTCTAGGCATTGAAAATGCATTTAAACATTGTTATAGACAGGACAGTTATTGATTTAGGCGATGTAGACATGATTTAAAGCGAATACAAAAACAGTCCTAAAGTAGGATTTCTAATGCACACAGAGGATGTGCATTTTTATTATGCAGAATTACAACGGTAACTTAATAACAGGATTTCTAGGTGATCATGATTATGCAGAAGCAGAATTCCGTAACAAATGAGGTAATGAGCCTATAATACATTGCCTAGTATGACAAGTGATCTAAAAGCATGGTAAACATGACATAAACCTAAAGCATGATTGTTGATGCGAATAACATAATATGAGCCTAAAGCATGATTTCTAATGCAAGTAAACACGATATAGACCTAAAGGCAAGATTTCTAATGCAAGTAAACTATAAACCTAAAGCATGATTTCTACCCGGTTTCCCTACAAAAAATCCATATATGAATCCCTCCCCTTTACTAATTTTCCCAATATCTGTTTACAAAGGTTATTATTACAGATCATAAATGAATGAATATATAATAAATATAAGCTATGCTATAGAGATCCTGAGATAGGCCCAAAGTGAACATGGAAATACCAGGCCTTCAAAACAGTCCAGG
Organism: Nicotiana knightiana; assembly: GCA_005239525.1. Taxonomy (NCBI): domain Eukaryota; kingdom Viridiplantae; phylum Streptophyta; class Magnoliopsida; order Solanales; family Solanaceae; genus Nicotiana; species Nicotiana knightiana. The sequence continues at coordinate 106,979 of ML381284.1, forward strand.
ATGCCAAAATCTCATAGCCAATAGGGTGTCCTTGTGTGTCAAAGTTCCCTAAAGACCTCAGGGATCCCGGGCAATTCTCACACCAAGATCCTTTGAGTAGGGAAGTGATTATGTGCAGTGTGGAAAAAGGCCAGCCCCAGTGTGCCAGAGTTCGGAGGAATCTCATGGATTCCTAGGCAGTACACACACTGGAGGGGCAAAACTTAAGCAATCTATGAGTATAAGTGAGAGTGCTTGACATAGTTTGGAAGAACTTAGTAAAAAAAAGTATAGAAGTAAAAATTTAAGGAGTGAAAATGTTTTCAGGAATAGGAACAATTCTTAAAAATGTTAAGAGTAAAACAATTTTAGAAACAATTCTGAGAAGAAGAAAGATTCAACAAGCAACCACACAGTCATAACACTTAGAGTGCCTAGATTCAAAACCATTCATTACTTGTTTCTAAGTGAAGGCAAACAACTTTACGATCAGGGATCAGAGGATTGGGAACACAGAGGTTTAAGTCAGAAACACATGAACATGATAAAAGGGGAAGCACATTGACCAGCCAGTACACAGAACAAATAGGAATTGATTGACAACCATAACATAAAAACTATTGCTTCGAAGTATTAGCAAGGGGATCATGCTTGAAATTAAAGTGGTAATGGATAATAAAACATAGAGACAGAATATGAGAATGGTCATGTTGAAGACAGGGGTCTGCTACACAGAACTAGTCATGTCAATTAGGATAATCCAAATACATTAGGAGTCTATGATACTAACATGAGCATATTAGTTGAGGGAAGTAAACAGAAACTCAAGTAAACATACTGGCCAAGTATCAAACAAGACAAATGAGACTTAGACATACTGACTAAACATTTGAACAAGAGAGGGTAAGACTCCAGCATGTTGAGTAAAGCAGTGAATAGGAAGAACAGTTAAACACATAAGCAATTGAACTAATGCAGAAGGAGACATGGATTAACTGACATGGAACAACAAGAAGCACAAAGCTTTGAACTTTACATTGGAAGGAATGGTATTAAGAACAGAAACATACCAGTTAGAAGAGAGAGCAAAACAGAAGGTAAAGCAAGTAGAATTCCACAGTCTAGCCTTGGCTTTCAGTCGGTTAGACAAGCAATGAGCACAAGTAACAGAAAGAGAGAAGGGAGAGATTTTTGTGTGTGTGTGTGTGTGTTTTGAAATAATGTTCGTGTCTCTAAGAGGTAAAACATGAGTGTATATATAGTACTTTAGGAGTAGAACAAATAAGGTAAAAGAATCAGAAGCCAGTCAATTAAGGGCAATCAAAGGGTCACAGAATCAGTTAACATAAGGGAGTCCGGAATAGACCCCCTTAATTTGGGGTAATTGATTAACGGTAACAACAGGGGGGGTTAATTAACGCAAGGAGTCCAAATCATACCAAATAAGGGATCAGTAAGAATCCCAAAATTATACAGACAACTAATTAGGGCAAGTGTAATCAATTAAAGTTGCAAAATAGGGAAACAAATAAGATCTGTGCACACAAATTCTAACAGGGAAAAATAATAGGCAATAATCAGTAAGAATCTTCAAAAGAATACTGGTTTTACTAGAAGAATCACTCAGGTTCCATAAATAGAAAATAAATGAGTAAAACTTCACAGAATTATCGAGTTTAACAAGGAAACTCGTTCGAACCTTAGTAAAGGTCAATTAGGGAAGAAATCCCCAAGAATACTGGGTTTTAACAGGGAAAATATTTAAGTCAAAAAATGGGGTAAACCAATACGACTGGTATCACAGAAACACCTAAAGTATCGAAGCAAAGATTGAAGACTAGTATATCACATAGAATAACTAGGGTTTGAATTTTCTTGCAGAAATCAATCACGATGATGAAATAACAATTAATTAAGCACTTAGAAGTCAGAAAAGTCTTTGAAAAAACAGTTTAGGACGAACCCTAGTTTAGGAAGAGTGATTACAATCAAGATAATTAATTAAAACAAGGGGGTTTTTTTGAAGGAAAATACTTAATAACATTTGAATCACCTCAGATCTATAAAGATCTAAGAAGGATCAACAGTATCGAACTGGGATTTTCAGAAAAATAGCAGAGGTGAAGAGAATAGGTCAAGAACCCATAGATCCGTAATAAAAACAAGAAGAAATTCTTACTCACAAACCGAAAATGGCCCGAGACAGGCAAGTTTCAAACCAGAACCAGTTGGAGTTCCCGATCTCAAGGACCCAAGAAATTGAAGAGCCATGGCATATAGAAGATCAGGGTTGATCGAAGAAGACATAGAAGTACCATAGGAAGGAGGTTTACGCCGGTGACGATGTTTAGGGTTAGGGCTAGGTTGAGAGATAAAGGAGATGATGACAACGGGGGAGGGAAAGAATGAGAAGGGTTAGGGGTTAGGTTAGGATTAATTATGGAAAGGGATTTTGTGGACCGTTGATCTTTTTGAGAGATGAAGGAGATGATGACGACGGGGGAGGGAAAGAATGAGAAGGGTTAGGGGTTAGGTTATGATTAATTATGGAAAGAGATTTTGTGGACCGTTGATCTAAAAGATCAACAGCCACGATTAAATAAGGTATTGGGTCGGGGTTTTCAGATTTGGCCTAAAGGGGTTTGGGCTGGCTTTTGGGTTAATATCAAAGGGGTTTTGGGCTGGTAAAAAGGGTTAGGTCTGAAATAAAAAATGGTTATTTGTTAAATACCCACATAATTTATAAGAAAAATTTATAAAATAATTAACAGATTATAAAAATAATTTTCATGCATAGAAATGTTTTAAAAATAATTACTCAACATTTTAAAAATACAATGAGCTATTTTCTAGTAAAATAATGTAATAATGCATGTATGGGCTATAATTGCAAAGTTATTGCAATTGTCACCCCAAAGATGTAAATGTTGCTATTTGTGCAATATTTTAAACCTAATATAAACATAAATAGCAATATTAAGCCATGAAATTGTTATAAAGTTATTTGTGATGCAATTAGTAATTATTTATATAAAAATACTGGGATAAATTAATAAAAATCCTTAGAAAAAATGCAGAAATTACGGAAAAATATCAATTGATGCCAATACATAGTTTTGAAGGTATATATGCACTTTAAAAAATATTATAAGAAAAATTGGGTGTCAACAGACAAAGGATTTGGAAATGTGAGGAATAGGCTTTGAGACAACCCAATCATTTTCTTTGCGGTCTTTGGCCCATTTTCTATTAGCTTCTGTGGGCTTGAATCCCAGGCCAAATGTATATTTCTTTTAATAAGCGATGATAGGCTCAATGATGCCTTGCAAAGATGCCCCCAACCCTTTTCCCTTGTTTGTACCCATTTTTCAACATCTGGGCGGTTACCATGATGGATGATAGGCTCAATGATGCCTTGTGAGTTTGATAGGGGCAATGAAGTGCAGGATATGGAACCTTATGCATATATTAGGAATATTTTGAGGCAAGTAGCACAACAACAGGATGAACTCAAAAAAGATATGAAAATAATGAGGGAAGCAATCATAAGAATGAAGGCCAATCGGGAAGAATATAATGAAGAGAGCGAGTACCAACAAGAGAAAAATTTTGAAAAGTGGAGATTTTGATCCAAACATGGCTAGTGGAACAATCTGAAAAATTAGAAATATATGAGGCTCAACGTGAGAAAATTACTGATGAGATAAGATACTTAATAGAAGGAAGGATGAACTGGGACAAGATATCGATAAATTTGGCAATGTTATTCACGACTTGGGATCTCAATTGATTGCAAAGGTCGATGCTTCTAACGCCCAACAAAATAGTTATGAATTGTGTGAAACTGAAAAGGAGCTTATACGCCAAATTGAGGAGCTAAAAGTGGAGAGACAATCATTCGAGCATTTTTTTGTTGAGGATGCCAAGGTTGAGGAGAGTGTTCTAGAGTCATGTGAGGAAGAAGATAATGTTATATTTGAAGACTCTTGTGCATGAATATGAGGATGTAAAGAGTAATACAACTCTAGAGTTAGGGCGTATTTTTCCTCACTCCATACATTTTTCAACACTGTGTTTGGATGATGACATGAAAATCGAGTCATCTGAGTCTTTGAAGGAGCCAATGGATAAGGAACGGGGTGCTTACATTCTTGAATTCGTAGTACCATAGAGATAGAATTACATACCTCATCCGAAGGTCAAGAAGTGTAAAACACGATATTAGTTGCTTGGCCCAATTAAATTTGTCTCACCGCCCCGGGAGCATAATAGAAAGCTTGAAGACAAATTAGGGGCACAATTCATAAGTTCGAGGTGGGGGCAAAAAACAGTTCACGTCGTGCCGCGACGTTAAATTAGGCGCTTGTTGGGAGGCAGCCAGCTTTACTGCTTTCGTTTATTTTATTTTTTTTGTTTGTTTAGTTTTGGTTTATTTTATTTTTCTATTATATTTGTAGTGTTGTTTTATGTTGTAGGATTATGAGTATAGGAAGCAAGACCAGAAGATGCGCAAAAGCGAGCCAGATGGTGAGAACTAAGTGTGTGGTGCATATACAAAGGACCATGCCTGGGGGAAGTCTGAGTACTCGTGACCCGTGATTGCTTCGGCCTTTGGCCTTTTAAAGACTTTTTTGTTCATCCTTGTTATTTTTACGATATTTGTGCATTGGGTACATTGCACTCTTTTTAAGTATAGGGTGAAAGATTCTCTATCCCTTGTATAATATTATATTAGTATATTATTATTTTCTTATCTTTTTATTGTTAGCTTGCTTCTTATGTTTATTTACAAAGTTAATAGAATTATGTTGTAGTATACTAGTAGTAATAGTTTTAATAGCTTAATTAAAAAAATATGAAAAATTGAGAAAAAAAGTAGAAAAATTGTACTTTTCCCGACAATAGATTTCCTAAACATTTTCTTGAGGGATTTAAGTCGAAGAAAAGGACAAAAAGATTTTCTTTATAGGTAGTGTAGTAATTTTCCCCTGGTTTTTCTTTGTGTCGCGGTTCTTTTCCAAGGGCTTGTTTTAACCGGGTGTAGTTAGTTTTTATTTCGTTAGAAGTAGGAAACCTTGTGCTATGTTTTGAATTGAAGAAATATTTCTTGACTTTGTTATGCCTTGAGAATAGTGAGTAATTTAGTTGTGACGCTTAGGCTCAGTTTTTAACTCTTGTATAAGTACCTTAAATTGTATGATCTTAACTTTGCTTAACTGCTTTGACTAGAGTTTCTTGGTGAGTCTAAACCTGAGTGAGTTATGTCCCATGTGTGTGTGAGGTTTGTGTGTATTCTGTGCACTGCATTTGATGTCTAGAACTTGCCCCTTGTGTTTGCAAAGCGAAATAGTAGTTTTGCTCAATCTTGAAAGTGATACAAGTGTTTCTTTATTGAATCAACTATATGTTTTACCCTCATAATTGTTATGTATCGTAGTTAACCCCTTTTAGCATGTAATCATATTTCTTTGGCAGCCACATTACAAGCCTTACTCATTTGCTTGAATTAATCATCTATTTGAACCTTTACACCTCTCATGAGCACTTGAATAATTATGAACTTTGTAAAAGTTAAAGTATGGGGTGCTTGGTTTTGCTTTTGAGCGAAACTAATGAAATAAGGTTAAATGTGTATTGTTTTGAAAAAGTAAGAGCCACTTGAATTGAAAAAATAATAGTTGTATTGTTGTGAAAAATATTCCTTAATAATGGTAAATCTTGATGTAAAATGTGCTTAAAGAAGAATGGAGTTAACATACATTGATGTGAAGGTAGAGTTATGGTTTGACATAAGTGTGGGGTTTTAAATTTTAAAGTGTATGTATTAAAGTTCTTAGGGAGGTGTAGTCACTCTTATATCAAAATGTATACTACCCGCTCCGCGGCCTACATTACAACCAATTAAAGTCCTTCTTGATCCTAGACTGAATGGGCTCGATTAGTAGAGTAATACACTACGGCCAAGCCTGTGGTGCATCTTTTGTGGCATATGAATATTATTTCTGAGAGTGAGTAAATTCTTTCTGTCTTGAGTTCCAAATCGTTCTTAAATAGTATTGGTATAGAACTACTCTCTTTTGTTGTGTGAAGACACTTGATTCATGAAGGAAAGGTAATGTCATTGACCTCTATGTTAGAGTAATTAAGTGAGTTGTGAATAATGCGTGGTACTTGTGAATCAAATCTTGATGTGAAGAGGTTACACTTTTGTGCTTAGTCTATTTAAATATTCTTGTTGTGATGAGTTAAGAGAATTGTTTAAAAAGATCGTGCCTATATAAACTGTAGCTTGATTGCTCGAGGACGAGAAATGGTTTAAGTGTGGGATGTTGATCATAGGCTATAATTACGTATTTTAGTCGCTTATTATACTCTAATTTACTGCACTTTAATTGAGTTTGAGCTTTAATTGCTAGTGTTTTGCACTAAATGTGTGTTTTATGCCTTGTAGGAGTGATTCCGATCTATGTAGATGTTATGGAATGAATTCAATCTATTCTAGAGCTTAGAAGTCTGAGTAAAAGCTCAAGTATTAAGTTGGGTTCGTGTTCAGGGTTCAACAGATGATAGTGCACTTTTAGAACGAAACGAAGAATCGAGTATGCATATTGAGCATGGTCCAGTAATATGCATATAACTTGTCGCTCAGAAATCAGTTTGGGCTCCACAATATATATTTGGAAAGCTATTTATAAGGGCTACAACTTTCATGTTTTGCATTTTGTCAAATTTCCACAGCCGCGCCACGTGGGGCGCTGTGTAGCGCACCGCGGCTGTGTAAATTGTTGCTGCCCTCAATTTGCATGCTCTCTGAAGTTCCCACAAGCACACCACGTGGCACGTCGCCACCATGCGGCGCGCCTGTGCAAATTTTACAGAGCCAGAGTCCTATTTCGCGCGGGAGAAGGTGTTTTCATTTGGGCTCGACCCTACTTGGTATAAATACATGTAAAATGTTATTTTTCTAACTTTTGACAGACTTTTGACTTAGGGAGAGCACAGAGCCGTCGTGGAGGCCGGGTTTCATCTTTTCTTCCACCAAACTTAGTAATTCTTATGTGTCTTTGTATGATTTGTTATTTTGCTACCATATCTATGTGGAGCTAAACTTCACGTTCTAGGGTTGTGGTTCTTTCATGACTATTGTTATTCGAATATTGATTTTACTTTCTTGATTTATCATATTGATTTATTTATTCAATCTTGCGCTTATTTATTTGATTTCTTGATCACCAATTGAATACTATTTACGAATCTAGAGTTGAACTCGAAAGTAGAAATTATGGATTGCACATAGGATTGAATAGAGAAAGTTCTTGAACCTGGGCATCGGGTAACGGATTCGCGGTTAGGATAGACATATACCTAATTTCCTTGCTTGGTTGATTTACAGGAATTATAAATGCGTTCTTGCTAGTTCTAATTCCATAGACATATAGCCGTTAGGTTAGCTTGAATAGGCGAGTAAGAACTCGACAGATTCTTATGGGCAATATTAACCCTGTCAACCAATGAACCAGATAAATTAATTAGTCAATTCAATTGAAAAATACAATATGATTGTTAGATAGCCCATAACCTTAGATCGTTTTCATCGCATGGACAAAATTTATTATCTTTTTATTCAGAGTTCATTATTTGTTTTATTTTAATTTTAATTAGATTAGAATCAAATACTTCTAAGTTTAATTATTGTTTAGATAATTAGGATAGTTTAATTTAGTTAATAGTTAATCGCAAGTCCTCGTGGGTTCGGAACTCTATCTTATCACTTTGTTACTTGATGACCGCGTATACTTTCATGTGTGTTTGACCGCAACAAGTTTTTGAGCCCCGTGCGAGGCATGGCCTTCATATATCATATAGATAAATGCACATAAAGATAACTTAACATGGTTCTTGTTTCTTAGCTTCTGAAACATGTTCCCAACTTATTAAAGCAATAATCTATGTGAACGATTCCTTGATACAAATATGTTACAGATCCTTCAAATAAGGAAATCTAAACACTTTGAAGAAACAAAAAATTTTACGAAACCTTTTGAAGGTTTGATATTATACCATCAATGTTACATGAAGGGAAATAAGGAATATCGAGTATATGAATGGAATCTTTAATACATTTCGTTCTTTAGCATTTCTATTATGAGGAAACATGTGATATGGAGTCATGGCAAGAAAATGGAAACAAGATAGTCATTACATACCTCGATTCCAATCCTTAACATATTACAACGATCAAAATACTTCTTAGCAGCTTCAATCTATAACAATAATGATAATAAAAATTCATGTTAACAATCAAACATTGGTTCCAACCATTTAGGCAATTCGTCAAACACTTAACGAGCATAAAGATTCAAGGTTCTTTTACAATGGTGTTTAAGCACCCACTTTATTTCTCATATCTCACAAAAACATAGTAAACATCTTATGAGGCCAGCCGATACTTCCGCTACAGTATCAACATACAAAATAGCCCTTAACCATCTCAAACAAATAGCAAAACTTGGACTCACGACTTTCTATCACCGTTCGATGAGTCCCTGACATACAACATACTAGAAATACTCATATGAATGTGTATCATAGCTTAGAAGAAGATACCTTACATTGCTGGTAGAACCCTAGAAGTTATTCACTTGAATATACAAAGAGGAGGACCTTGCTTCTAAAACCCAAAGATGGATTGAGGTGAGATTCATGTCTTTGATGATGATTTAAGCTAGAGTAGTAGTTGAAACACTTATCTTGATCTTGGAGGGTGAGAGAAGAGGAAAATATGGAGATATTCTTCCCCAAAATTTTTACCAAGTGACTAAGAATGAATTCCCGAAGTTTTACTTTATAAAATATAAAGTTTGGCGACTTTACATAGGAGGTGTCATGTGTCCCATATTCATTGGGCACTATGCAGGTTCGTAGTATAACGCGCATAATTTCTCATACCGAGATTGGATTAACGAACAACCTAGTGCATTGGAAACAAGACTTGAAGACCTTTAATTTGATAAGTAATCCACCATCTAAACCAGCATACACGGGTAGGTACGTTGTTTGAAATTGAAGCTTGTGTGAGCTCCTTTGAAATACGGGGTTGTGTGAATTCTCACTTGACTTTGTGCTAGGGCTTTCTATGTACCTTAATTAACTTTCAAAATACCTCCTACACTTATTTTTATGATCATATTATATGGTATTAGTCTGTAGCCTCCGTGGACACCCATAAAATATATCTAGCAATTGTTTTCACATCTTAAAGTCTTAAAATGTTGAGTCACTTTTGACTTTATTATCCTTGTTGGTTCTCGCACTTCCAATTTTGGTGTCATTATATCCACATCGTACGGGTCAAACCTTAGCCCGGTAGTAACTGATGTTATAAATGAGCCTCGTAGCATTAACTTCATCTCATATTTGTTGTCTCTCGCTTTAACAAATTTCCATCTCGGCTATAATATTCGTCACATCGGTACCGCATAGACAAACAAAAAGTAAACTATCAAATTGGTCCATATATCCCTCAGCTATACTTTTGCGGCTGAATTACTAGTGCATACACATTATTTTGGGAATGTTTCATGTTTGATTTATAAACATAAAATTAGGTTATATTGTGACAGGGGAACTATCATGATTAGTTTATTTACGTGGATATGAAAAGCTCATATGCTCTTCTTTTAACATGGGCCATTGATTAATTTCAAATAAAAATGACAATCTTTTGCTTCCATTGCCTTATATCATTTGAAACTGCGTATTAAATATGTACTTTAATCGAGGATTCTTTTTATCGACATTCTTTCTGTTGTATCAAATGGAGTATAAGACTTGTTAAATGGGTCGACCCCACCTGAACCCAAACCCGTTGACTCTTGACCTGTGGGTCCTTAACCGAGTCGGTCCGATTTACTTTCTTATAGGAGCCGGTCCAGATTTGACCCATTAATCAAAATATGTTGACCCGACCCGACCCTTAACCCGTAATTCCTTAACCCGGACCCTAATAAGCCGTATCTGATCTAATTAAAAGAAGTTTAAAACTAATAAATGATAAAAATTTTGAACTTTATACATATATATGAACTTGAAATTACTACAAGTCCTTGAAGCCAGTTAGAATAATAATGAAAGAAAAATCATATTTTTATTAACATTAAAACTTGATAAACATATGGATTCGACTATTTCTATAACTAATAGTCGAAACCATATGGAATTTGACTATTTCGACAAGATGCCTCATAGTGTCTGATACTATATTCTTTCTTCAAGGTTGACCTGTGGGTCAGCTACCAGTTCTGGTCCGGTCCGGTCCGGTTCAGTGGGTCAAAATATTATAGCCCGGCCCAGGCCCCTTAAATTAATGGGTTGGTCCGTTAGGGTTTCGTGCGTCATGGACCGGTTAAAGGGTCAATTTTAATGAGTTATGTGGCCGGTTCGTGGGTCGACCCGGCCCTTTGACAGGTCTAAAGTATATATATTCATCGGATTACGCTTGAACTATTATTAATATTAAAAATAAGTAATATCATTTATAACTTTTTTTTAGCAGTGTAGCACCTCTACACTACTAAGGAAGTGTTAGACCATCATCGTGTACATTTAGATTGGGACAGATTGCTGTCACAAAGCCCGTATATAGTTAGAAAAATCTTACTTTATGCCCATTAAACCCAAACTATTTACCCCGCCCACTCATTATCTATTTGCCTTCTCATTTGAAGTACCGAATGTTAAAAACATCCGGCTTCATTTTTTCAAGCTTACCTGGTAGTGGACTTGAATGGATCTACTTCTTCTCAGTCAGATAGATCTTCATTAAGAGGGTCAACCCAAATTATTGCTCTACCTCCTTTCCTTATGATTTTTGTGTGTGTATGAATACCCACCATTGTTGAGCTTGAAGGCCCATCATTGTTGAGCTTGAAGCTCCTGATTTTGATTTTTTTTTTTTTGAAGATTTATTGTTTGCTTCGACGTGGGTGCTATAAAAAATTGCTTATTAACCTTCACATAAGCTTCCTAAATCTGAATTTTTATGTGTGTTTGAATATCCATCATTATTGGCTTGAAGCTCAATTTTTATTTTTGAAGATTTCTTGTTTCATTCAAAGTAGGTTTTATTAAATATTGCTTATAGTACCTTCTGAAAGTTCATACTGAAATTTGATCACATTTGAAGTTGATTTGAGGTGATTGAGATCGAATTTTTCAGCTGAAAATCGAAGAAGAACACAATTACCTAATAATATACTGTTATGGTGTACAATATGTTGTAGGTAGCTATATTGCAACAATATTCTGTTACTACAACAGTATACAGTAATAATCAAAGAAGAACATTGTTACCTAACAGTATATCATTAAGGTATACAATATATTGAAGGAGTATATAGCTATAATGCAATTGTATACTATTATGGTATATAATATACTGTATATATTGTAATAATGTGCAATATGCTGCACCATTGTTGAGCTTGAAGGCCCACCATTTTTGAGCTTGAAGCTTCTGATTTTGATTTTTTTTTTGAAGATTTATTGTTTGATTCGACGTGGGTGCTATAAAAAATTGCTTATTAACCTTCGAATAAGCTTCCCAAATCTGAATTTCTATGTGTGTTTGAATATCCACCATTGTTGGCTTGAACCTCAATTTTTATTTTTGAAGATTTCTTGTTTGATTCAAAGTAGGTTTTATTAAATATTGCTTATAGTACCTTTTGAAAGTTGTCACACCTTCTTTTTCACCCGGTGAGGGTAATAAGGGAGTTTTTCTAACTAAAGTGATATTATTCAGCTTTGGGACTTATTATTATTTCAGAGTCGCCACCCGGATTTTTGACGATGCTCCGGGACACCGTTTTGTTTTAAAATCCCAAACCGAAGAAATTTTGACTCTGTTTTGATTCGTCTGCGACCAAAAATCCGAGTAAGGAATTCTGTTAACCTGGGAGAAGGTGTTAGGCATTCCCGAGTTCCGTGGTTCTAGCATGGTCGCTTACTATTAATATTTGGCCTAGATATATAATTATTTAACATATTTGAAACCTATTGTGCATTTTTAAACCTTTTGAACCACTTTTAATTTATGGAATTATTGTGAAACAAGTCACAATTGTCGTGCACTTGTCGTTTTTGGACACATTGTAAACGCGCCACATGAAATGCACTCGCAATTCACAACGTGTGATTTTTATTATCGTTCGGAGTTGTGGTCGGGGGCATGAGTTGCAAACCCGAGTGTAGATTACATAATCATGACTATGGTCACGATGATTTAATTGCATATCTGAAGCAGAATTTATTATTTTTCATAAGTTCTTTGTTTTTTCCTAAATTATTTGTAGTATTAATCTAAAAAGTATTTTTGGACTACAAAGTATTTTCTCAAGGTATTCTAAGACTAAGTTTGTTAGTCTAAAAGATGGGGATTTGGGCCATTTGCTAAATCTTGCCATATTTTAGCATTTTTTTTGGGCCAGCCCTATATTTAGCTATTGTGAAGAGTAAAGATAAACAATCCAACTAAAAAAAATATATTACACAAAGAAATCAGATTATACAAAAATGAAAACTTGATCGAATTGTATACATTTTTGAATTATAGTTCTAAATGACAACAAGTTTGAACATTTTTAACATAAAGGTTATTTTTTAAAACTGTACCCAAACCTTTCAGAAGCCCAATTAAAGTGAGAAGTTGGTCAATTTAAACTTAAGGACATGCCCTATTACTGGGCCAAGTAATTGCAGAATTTATTGGACTTAAAATTCATAAATGACTTAAGGTAATTTCTAGGAATCTAAAACGAGTTTTGAGCAGTAAACTTAATAATAATAACTGGGATTACGCACAGCCCAATTTCAGTACCAAAATCACGTGAAAATTAAAGGTATTTGAATTTTAAACGAGATATACTAGTCAGAATTCGAATCAAGTCAGATTGTACTAAAAATACAGTACTAAGATTTTGGGATTTTATACCCCCTAGGTCCAATAGCCTAGGGTCCATCCTCATTCAAGCTTATTGGGCCCTCTCACAAGTCTGGCCCAATTTGTATGGTTTAAATCTTGAAGAAATATAATTTCAAATTCATAAGAAAATATCAAACACGATTTAATCATTCTATGCTCGTCTAATTACGCAGTTTTGCTAAAAATATACATATCCTCGCCTTAGTCTCACTGACACTATGATACAACAGAAAATAAATGTTCGGTCTAGTTTATTACAATAATTCTTCACATAAAAGGAAAAGGGTATAGTGAATCTATAGAAATAGGTATAATTTTTACATTGTTATTCAATTACAAAATATAAGTTTCACATAAAAATAAAAGGTATCTTAAATGGAATGAAAGATCTAAACTAACTGCTGCTTCAGTGCAAACCAAGACTACTCATGGCTTAGGAACGAAACCTGCATTTTCATAAATTTTTCTAACAAAACAAAGTAAAAGAACTTTGTGCATTATTATGGAATGAATCTGACCATTGAATAATCAGATTCACTTCCCTAATGTCATTCAAACTAAGGACAACATTGCCATCTATGAGAATTCTAAATGGACTTCAAGTGTTCACACAAATCAGGAAAAAATCACAACTAGCTACACAGATTTCAGCAAACATTCATAGACATTTAACAAATAAAGTTTCATTTAATACAAAAGAGTTTACATACCTTTAAAGAGACAAAAAACAGCAAGATATGTGACCAAATAAAGGTCAAGAAAATCAAGAAATTTCGACTCAACACGGAAACAAGTACAACAGCAAACCAGCAAGAATACCCAGAAACAACAGCTTGAATAAACCAGATTTTTGAATGAAAAATCAACAAGAAAACCAGTTTTTTCCCAGGAAATCCATAACCAAAAGGAAACCAATTTTTTCAGAATGTTCTTGCACTAATTTTGATATTTTCAGTGTCCTTTCTGTTTTTTAGAGTAGTGGTATATTTTTAGAGCAGTATTTTCTAGTGTGTGTAAATTCTCTGTGGAGAATCTTTTCTTAAAATCTGTGGTTCAAGTGTGGTAATGTGTCTAAAATCTCTTTGTAAAAATTGTCTTTTTCAGAGAATAGGTAGGGTATTTATAGGGATTTTTAGGGTAGGATCTCATTAGCATATTCCTTATCTAATTGGGTTGAAAATAGTACAGGTACAACTGTCACCTTTATCTTTTGGGACAACTGCCCTCATTCTAGAAAATTCCAGCCTATGTAATTACTATTCTATCGCTAAAAATCTGATTTCCTAGTTCTAGAAGGTTCTTGGGTTGTTATACCCAAGATTCCTTCAACTAAGGTTCCTAAAATACCCCCTAAGATCCCTGAAATTACCCTTAGGCTAACTAGGGTTAAGTTGGTTATAGTCAGTTATTAACTTTAGTTAGTCAAACTCAGTAGTTAACTATAGTTGATAGGTAGTCTTAACCAGGTTTTAGGTTAGTTAGTAAGTTAGTTGGGTTCCTAAAGTTAATCTGGTTATCCTAATTATCAGGTAGTCTAGGTGACTGGTTAGTCCTCATATTATGTTAAGGACCTAGCTAACAAAACCTACACATGATCAATCAAGCCTCTCAATTCATCAAAAAGCATACAAAAAATAAACAATTAACAATGAAGGTCAGGAAGAAATTCTCAATAGCCAGACATGTTTACCAAAATAGCAGGAATCAATCATAGGGACATTAGTATGCTAGATTACTCAAAAAATTAGGGAAAATCATACCTATCCGAGGCAGCGTTAACCTTAGGCTAAAACATGGTAGTCGTGAAGTACTCAGAGCTCGGACTAATCGAAAAACAAATAAAACATGTAAAACAGGCAGGAGAAACAAGGACAAAACAAAAATAAAGGAAAGAGAAAACTAGCCTAAACAAGGATGCAAAAAACAGAACAGTAATTCAAGAATATAACATGTTCATGATTTTCCAATAAAAATAGAAGGATAGATAGAAGGAAGGGGAGATACCCGTTTCATATTTTAGAAAAACTTTGGCCGGAAAACTTGGGGGTCGCTGGACCTTGGCCGGACTCTGGCAGGGTTTGAAAACGAGTCAAACCCTCATGAATCAATTGCTCTAGTCAAGAGCAACTGACTCATGAAGGTCCGAGCCGCTGGTTATCTCTAAATCGGACGGAGTGGGATTTATAGGGTTTCAGATTTTTAGATCTGAAATTTGAGGGATTTGGGCGGGTTTTTTGGGGAAACTGACAGTGGGAGGGGGTTAAGGGTGAGGAGAGGGTTGTAGGGTGAAAGTTTGGGGTTGTTTGGAGGTCGTCCGCCACCGGTAGGCGAGTTTCGGTGGGCGGAGCAAGGTGGGAATCCTCGGGCGGCTAGGGTTTGGTTATGCAGAAGAGAGAGAGACGGAGGGGATGGGGGAGGGTGTTAGACTTTGAGTTCTGAGGGGTAGGGGGTTTAGGAACATATATATTGGTTAGGGGTGTGGGGTTCGGAACCGTCGGATCGAGATGATCAAACGGCTGGGGGACGAGGGTGATGAAACGAGGTCGTTTGGGATAGTGTATGGGGCAGGCCGGGTAAGGTCTTGGGCTGGGTGTGTTTGTGTATAGAGAAGGGGTTTAGGCCTGGGTAATTTTGGCCCAGGTCCGATTTTAATCCCCTTTTAAGCTAATCTAAACTAATTAGTTAATTTGAATTAAATCAAAACTCAACAAAAAATGTAGTAATTAATTCTAACTTAGTCTTTGTCTATTTATAAATTAATTAAGAGTAATACCATTTAATTTAATACTCATGTCATTTAAGGAGTAAATTTCACAATTTTGTTAGCAAAAATGAATAAATTCATCATTAAATCTACATTGTGTCAAATAATCAATATTTTTGTTGTTATTTATTTCAATCAATTACAAATAATATATTAATTAGGTCTAACTCTAGTTTAAATTTTAATCAATGAGTAAATTAAAAGGTGAAATTTCTAATTAACATTTTTAATTATTTGAAGAATAATTTTCCGTAATTTTCCAATAAAATGATTGAAGTTATGCACTGAATCATGCAACTTTAAATCATTTATGAATTTTAAAAGACAAATTATGATTTATGCAATGCAAATAATTCGCACACAGACATTGAAATTCAACAAAGGTTTATAACACTGATTTATTTATTGAATTTTGTAGGAATATATAGTAGGTTAAAATTTAATGCTCACAACTGCTCCTCTTTGCTCGGAAACGCGAAGAGTTTTCGAGAAAAGACAAAGTGAGCAGTTATGAACAACTTTTACCTGTTCAAATACTCCATGTGAAGCGTTGTTGAAAAGTTTGACCGAACCATGCTTCAAGATTGCCTGCATATCCTTGGCTATAAAGGAATCAGATCAGTGTAGTTCTGGAAATTTTGGTAGCTGGGACTATCGGGTAACTGTGATTTCACTGTGGCTGTTGCTGTTGTTACTGCTGCTGAGCTCCTTATTACACCCAAGTACAAAACGAAGGACTAATTAAAACCTATCAGCTGCTAAATTACAAGATTCCTATCTAGGACTTGGTCTTGACTCTTGATCTTTTCCTGACTCTGACCTAGATCCTGGTGTTTGTTAATCGCAGATGCTGTTTTTGTCTTATCGTTCCTTGGATCAAAGCAGGATATACTGGACGGATGACTTCAATCTCGTCCTGAATAGTCCACATCTTCCCCGTTCGTGCACTTTCGGATTCAATCTTCTCTTTCTTCTTTTTGTTTTGTTATTTTTTGGATCGAAACTTCTTCTTTTTGGTCGTCTCGAGTTCCAATGTCCTAGAAACATAATCTGCACAAAAATCAAAACAAACGAACAAAATTTTCTTCCCCAGTTTTCACTAGGAAAATTTCGTGAGTTATTGTAACAAATTCTATGCTACTTTGTTATTGAAAGCAATGAAAAGCTGAGACTAGTGCACCCGGAGTTACTGCAGACTAGGGGGTGGATACCCTATATCTCAAAGAGGGATCAACTAGGGGTTGGGAGCCCTATGTTTCAAAATGAAATCAACTAGGAATGGTGTACCCTATGTTGGAAAAGAGTCAACCAGGGAGTGTATACCCTTGATTGGAAAATAAAACATCAACCAGGGTATACCCTTGATTGGGAAAGAAAGCATCAACCAGGGAGTGTATACCCTTGATTGGCGTCGACTACGGGAGTGTATACCCTGCGTCGGGAAAAGAAAGCATCAACCAGGGAGTGTATACCCTTGATTGGAAAAGAAAACATCAACCAGGGAGTGTATAATCTTTATTGGAAATGAAAGCATCAACCAGGGTGTGTATATCCTTGATTGGAAAAGAAAACATCAACCAGGGAGTGTATACCCTTGATTGGTATCGACTACGGGAGTGTATACCCTGCGTCGGGAAAAGAAAATCAACCAAGGAGTGTATACCCTTGATTGGAAAAGGAAGCATCAACCAGGGAGTGTATACCCTTGATTGGAAAAGAAAACATCAACCATGGAGTGTATACCCTTGATAGGAAAAGGAAATATCAACCAGGGAGTGTATACCCTTGATTGGCATTGACTACGGGAGTGTATACCCTTGATTGGAAATGAAAGCATCAACCAGGGAGTGTATACCCTTGATTGGCATTGACTACGGGAGTGTATACCCTTGATTGGAAATGAAAGCATCAACCAGGGAGTGTATACCCTTGATTGGAAAAGAAAACAGCAATCAGGGAGTGTATACCCTTTATTGGCATCGACTACGGGAGTGTATACCCTGCGTCGGGAAAAGAAAATCAACCAGGGGGTGTATACCCTTGATTGGAAAAGAAAACAGCAATCAGGGAGTGTATACCCTTTATTGGCATCGACTACGGGAGTGTATACCCTGCGTCGGGAAAAGAAAATCAACCAGGGGGTGTATACCCTTGATTGGAAAAGGAAGCATCAACCAGGGTGTGTATACCCTTGATTGGAAAAGAAAACATCAACCAGGGAGTGTATACTCTTTATTGGAAAAGGAAACATCAACTAGGGAGTGTATACCCTTGATTGGCATCGACTACGAGAGTGTATACCCTGTGTCGGGAAAAGAAAGCATCAACCAGGGAGTGTATACCCTTGATTGGAAAAGAAAACATCAACCAGGGAGTGTATACCCTTGATTGGCATCGACTACGGGAGTGTATACCCTGCGTCGGGAAAAGAAAATTAACCAGGGAGTGTATACCCTTGATTGGAAAAGGAAGCGTTAACCAGGGAGTGTATACCCTTGATTGGAAAAGAAAATATCAACCAGGGAGTGTATACCCTTGATTGGAAAAGGAAACATCAACCAGGGAGTGTATACCCTTGATTGACATCGACTACAGGAGTGTATACCCTGCGCCGGGAAAAGAAAATCTACCAGGGAGTGTATACCCTTGATTGGGAAAGGAAGCATCAACCAGTGAGTGTATACCCTTGATTGGAAAAGAAAACATCAACCAGGGAGTGTATACCCTTGATTGGGAAAGGAAGCATCAACCAGTGAGTGTATACCCTTGATTGGAAAAGAAAACATCAACCAGGGAGTGTATACCCTCTATTGGAAGAGGAAACATCAACCAGGGAGTATATACCCTTGATTGGCATCGACTACGGGAGTGTATACCCTGCGTCGGGAAAAAGTTTAATTGGGGATTGGAAGCCCCACACTATTTGAGTTATTTTCAGCTTCAATTCTTCATCTCTCCTTCTTCTTTCATTTTTTTTTATTTTTATGCATGCGGAAAAATATTTCTTGGAGAAAATTTCCCTTTCTTTGGAGTCAATGCTGCAGAGATCCTTCTAGCCCTTGCGCAAATTTCTTTTGGTTGCACCTGTTTGTTGCATGGTTTCTTTCGAGTTGCACCTGTTTCCTTCAAACAAAGAACAATTCGTTAGTTTGAATCGGTGGTTGGTTTTGCGGCCTTGATTCTCAACTGCTTGACCTTAGTTCTTTTGATGAAGACCTCAAACACTTGTTTGTTTGCTAGGGATTGGAAATCATCTCTAATCCCGGGGACCTTGTCTTTCTTAATGGCAATTGGTCACGTGGGATCCAGCATCCTGGCTTCGTTTTGCCTTTGTAGGCTTTTCACTTGCTTTTTCATTTGGATTTCCAGAGTATCGGGGGGAGTTTTGGCTCCTCAAATTCTGCTGCGACGGTTAGTCGTGTGGGACTTAACCTTTCCAACTTTATTTCGCATGCATANTAGGCTTTTCACTTGCTTTTTCATTTGGATTTCCAGAGTATCGGGGGGAGTTTTGGCTCCTCAAATTCTGCTGCGACGGTTAGTCGTGTGGGACTTAACCTTTCCAACTTTATTTCGCCTTCATTGGCTTTTCACTTATGACTTTTCTTCCAATTGTAACTTCAAGTCATTTGGAATACTTCGACTTTTCAAACCTAGATGGTTAGCCACGCGGGGCTCAACCTTTCAACTTCATTCGCCTTTATGGGCACTTCAATTTGGTTTTCTCCTTTCAAGGTTTTGAGTTTGAATCATCGGCCATTGTGGCCAGTCGGGAACGACTCAATGCCCCTGACGAGGCTGGGTGCCTTTTGCATATTGACCCGTGTCAAACGAGAGTCCTGTAAATCAGTCTTGCCATCTTTTCTTTGCCTTAGTTTCGAAACAGAGTTAGATGAAAGGGACTCAAAAGGAAAATAAACGACAAAATGGACAACGAATTTAAACAAAAGGCGTCCCTTTCGGGGAAAGGAAAGAAGGACTTATCTGGGGTGCATGCGGACTTCAATGAACATGACATGCCCTTTGGACTGGATGTCTGATCCTTGTAAACCATCCTACTCTTAGAAATTCATCACAACTATTACCTCGAGATTGAGAAACCTTGCCCCGGACCGTGTCCATGTCGGTGACCCATTATCCTTTTCGATCAGTGGCACCCTTTGTGGGTTTCCACCAACTAAGCTCTCTCATTTCTCTTCTCACCATCGCCTTGTAGTGCTCTTTGCGAGTTTTCACTAACAAGACTCTCTCATTTTTAATTTCTCTACTTACCATCGCCTCACGGTGCCCGTGTGGGTTTTCACCAATGAGACTCTCTTATTTTAACTTCTCTCATTTGCTTGTATTTGGGTCTAAACAACTGTATCCTCCAATTTTGGACATTTTTGCCGATTGATTGGAAGACTTGAACAGGGTTTTTGGTGATTATAATTTATGTTGAATTAAAACTTTGGAACCTTTCAGGCGACACATTGTCGAATCTTAACACTTGCCCCAGCTTAAACTCTTGGGGAAATGTGGATTTTTATTTTGGTGTGACTGAACCGCAAGGAGAGGCTGCCTACGTATCCTTTCGGAATCAAGTCGAACGTAGTTCAGGGCGCTTTTCTTTGTTTTTTTTTTCCAATAACACTTTCGGGTTCCAAAGAGGGTAATCAAAGAAGATTAACCGGCTCAAAGGCTTTGCAAAAAGGGTTATGGTGTTTGGGTAGCGAAAAAGAAAGCCTTCGTCATCCCAACCGGAGAACATTTGCATATATATATGGAGGATCAAACATAGTACCTTTTGACGGCATCTCCATTGACAGCCGTTTCAGGGTCATTTCCTTCGATGTCCCCCAGGTATAACGCTCCTTTTGGTAGAAATTTCCTTATGATGTATGGACCTTTCCAGTTTGGGGAGAATTTTCCTTCCGCTTCTTCGTGGTGCGGGAGGATACGTCTTAAAACAAGTTGCCCTACTTCGAATTTCCTAGGTCGCACTTTCTTGTTGTAAGCGCGGGCCATTCTTTGCTGGTATAATTGTCCGTGGCACACTGCGGCCATTCTTTTCTCATCAATCAGAGTTAATTGCTCCAGTCGGGTCTTGACCTACTCATTGTCCTCAATTTCTGCTTCGACAATAATCCGAAGGGAAGGAATTTTGACTTCAGCGGGTATTACGGCTTCAGTGCCATAAACCAATAGGTAAGGGGTAGCTCCAACCGATGTGCGCACGGTCGTGCGATATCCCAACAATGCAAAAGGCAGCTTTTCATGCCATTGCCTGGATGTTTGAATCATTTTCCTAAGAATTTTCTTGATGTTTTTGTTTGCTGCTTCAACGGCACCATTGGCTTTGGGCCGGTAAGGGGTCGAGTTGCGGTGTGTTATCTGGAACTGTTCACATACCTCCCTCATCAAGTTACTGTTTAGATTCACGGCATTGTCGGTAATGATAGTTTTTGGGATACCAAAACGACAGATGATATTAGCATGCACGAAATCCACCACAACTTTCGTAGTGACAGCTTTGAACATGACGGCCTCAACCCATTTTGTGAAATAGTCGATAGCAACCAAAATGAATATGTGCCCGTTTGAGGCCCTTGGCTCGATTGGCCCAATGACATCCATTCCCCAGGCAACAAATGGCCAGGGTGCCGACATAGGATGCAGTCCTGATGGTGGTGTATGGATTAGGTCACCATGTATTTGACACTTATGGCACTTCCGGACGAAACCGAAATAATCTTTCTCCATGGTCATCCAATAATATCCAGCCCGCAAGATTTTCTTTGCGAGGACGCACCCATTCATGTGGGAACCGCATACTCCTGAATAGACCTCGCCCATGATCCTTTCGTCTTCTTTGGCGCCTACACATCTTAACATATTTAGATTGGGAGTCCTTTTATACAGTACTTCCCCACTTAGGAAGAAACTGATGGCGAGCCTTCGGATGGTTCTCTTTTGGTCTCCGTTGGCCTGCTCGGGATATTCTCTTGTCTTCAAAAATCTTTTAATATCATGATACCATGGTTGGACATCGGGTTCTACTTCGACCGTGTTGCAATAACCATGTCTTTTCTTGATTTGGATCTCCAATGGGTCTATGCGAACATTACCCGGATAGGGCAGCATTGCAGCTAGGGTGACCAGCGCATCAACTAACTCATTGTGGCACCGAGGAATATATCTGAACTCGACGACTTTAAATCGCTTACTAATATTCTCCACATGCTGTACGTAGGGAAGGAGTTTAACATCCCTATTTTCCCACTCTCCCTGAGCCTGCTTAATGATCAAATCGGAGTCCCCCATGATCAACAACTATTCTACATCCATGTCAATGGCCATGTTCATGCCCATTATACAAGCTTCATATTCAGCAGTATTGTTTGTGCAGAAGAAACGGAGGCGAGCTGTGGCTAGGTAGTGTTGTCCTGTGGGTGAAATCAAGATTACCCCTATCCCAATACCTTTCGCATTAGCTTGAAACCGTATGCCAAAAAACTTTTTATTGGTAGGCAAAGTGACAGGTTCTTTAATGCCTTGCAAGGACACCCGAGCCCTTTTCCAGGTGTGTACCCATGTTTAATCATGTTGTTGGCGACCATAATTGGCGCGTTTGATAGGAAGGGTTGAGGGCACGGGGTTCCTTCCTCATGCTGGTCCGCAACCACAATCTCGAAAGCCTGGTAGACTATGTGCTCGCTGCCCTCTCTTGCTTCCAGGCATGGGGCTAATGGGTCCCTGTAAATAGATTGCTCATCTTCCCCATGGACCATGATTTCCTGGTCCTCATATTCGAACTTAACCATCTGGTGGAGAGTAGATGGCACTGCCCCTGCTGCATGGATCCAAGGCCTCCCCAGGAGATAATTGTAGGAAGTATCCATATCCATGACCTGGAAAGTCACTTCGAAATCTACCGGGCCGATTGTCAAGACCAAATCAATATCCCCGATCGTGTCTCTCTTGATACCATTGAATGCACGGACGCACACATTGTTGGGCCTGATTCTCTTAGTCCCGATCTCCATTCTTTGTAGGGTCGATAGAGGGCAAATATCAACCCCAGATCCACCGTCCATCATAACCCTTTTCACATAGTAACCTTCACATTTAACAGTTAGGTGGAGAGCTTTGTTGTGGGCAGCCCCTTCCGGGAGCAAGTCATTCTTGCTGAATGAGATCCGGTTGACTTTAAAAAATTGTTCTGCCATTCTTTCCATTTGCTCAACTGTGGTGTTGGCCGGAACGTATGCTTCGTTAAGGGTTTGATCAGGATTTTCTAATGCTCGTTTGAATTTACCAGCAAGGATAAGAGTGAGACTTGAGTGGGGGACTTTCTGAGCTCCTCGATTATGGCGTATTCAGCGGTTTTCATATTGTTGAAGAATTCTTCTGCCTCTCCGGCACTGATCGGCCTTTTAGGCGGAAAGCGTTTCAGCTTGCTTTTGTTTAGTTCTTCCGGGTCGAGGTATTTCTCTGATGAGTTTATATCGCCTGTTTCCCCAGTAATCTCTTTCCCTTTGTACGTCACCACCGTCCTGTGGTAATTCCAGGGGACGGCAGTAGTATTCTTCATGGGAGTTTGCGACGGGCGGCTAATAACCACGGGCTCATTCATCCTTGGTGAAATCATTTGCCCCCGCGCCACATACGTCCCTTTCGGCACATACAGTTTTGGGCCATTCATTATTGCCTTGTTGAATTGTAACCTTCTGGGAGGGCTCAACACACTTTGTTCCTTCCTGTATTCCTTGGGGATGTAAAGGACAGCGTCTTTAGAGGGTTCCCTATTTGTTTCAGTCTCAACCTTTTCCGTGACCTGGGGGACGGGGTTACTCTTCTTCATCTCCTTGACTGGTTTGGGTGCCGCCTTGGGTTTTCTTTCCACACCTGCGATGGCGATGATGGCCTTTAGAGTTGGATCAAAATCTTGGTCCTCGCAAATCATACCGATGACGGGCCCATGATTGTGGGTGGGCAGTGGATTGTTCGTCACATTGGGAGCTTCTTCGTCCCTTAAAACCACTTTCTTTTATTCTATAAGGCTTTCCACGACCCTTTTGAGGGTCCAACACTCCTCCGTGTCATGCCCTCCTGCTCCGGAATGGTAGGCACAATTGGTTCCCGGCTTGTATGATGCTGATGCTGGGTTTTGCCTGGTCGGAGGTACGGGTTGTAGAAGCCCCATCTGGACTAATTTTGGGAAAAGGCTTGAATACGGATCCCCGATAGGAGTGAAGTTGGGTTTCCTTGGTAGTTCACGGGGGTAAGTGTTGTACGGGTAGTTTTGGGGAGGGCGTGGATTATATGGAGCTGGGGGAGGATGGTTGTTTCTCGGAGGTGGAGCTCTATTCTGATTGTATTGTTGTTGCGGCCTGGGATGTGGTTGAGCGTTCATTACCGCATAGGGAAGAGGGGGCGTAGCATAAGCTGCATCTTGGTGAGGATAGTAATGTTGGGAAGCTTTGGGAAATGGACGTGGGTATTGTCGAGGCTTCCTGACATCGGAAACCATCATGGCCCCTTCTTCTTTCTTTTTTCTGTTGGCTGCACTCCCGGATCTGCTTTGGATGGCCTGGGAAGTTGCTCTTATGGCAGATTGGCTCAGGATGCGGCCAGTTTTTAGACCATTCTCCACCATTTCCCCAATTTTGATTTCTTCCGCAAATGGTTTGCCCATGGCAGACATCATATTTTGGAAGTAATCATCTTCCTGTGCTTGTAGAAAGACGCTGACCATTTCAACCTCATCCATCGAAGGTTTGACCCTGGAGGCCTGCTCGCGCCATTTGATGGCGTACTCTCTGAAACTCTCTGAGGGTTTCTCTTTGAGATTGGATAGTAAGGTCCTATCGGGAGCGATCTCCACATTGTATTGGAATTGTCGGACAAAGTCCCATGCCAGGTCATCCCATATGTGCCAGCGGGATATATCCTGGTCCATGTACCATTCTGATGCAATTCTCGTCAAGCTTTCTCCAAAATATGCCATGAGAAGTTCCTCTTTCCCACCTGCTCCCCGTAGCTGGTTACATTACCTTTTCAGATGAGCTATGGTTTCCCCATGTCCGTCATATTTTTCGAACTTGGGGGTTTTAAGCCCAAGAGGCAAGTGGACGTGCGGGAACATGCACAAATCTGCATAGGAGACGCTTTTCTGCCCGCTTAGCCCCTGTATATTCTTGAGGCTCTATTCAATATTCTTCATTTTCCGAGTTATTTCTTCGTGCTCGAGGCCTTTCTTATCTTGTCCCAAAGTGACCTCAAGTTGAGGTTGTTGGGGATATGCATTGGGAGTAATATGAGTGGTATCCAGATGGACGGACTGTGTTTGGAATGTGAATGCTGACTGCTCGAAACATGGTCAAGAGATAGTCGGCGGAGCCGTGGCAGAGATTGGTGGTGCGGTGAAGATATTGGAAGACACACCGGAAAACAGGGCCTGGGGGCGAACCTCAGAATGCCTTCTGGCACAGTGAGCCGACATAGTTAAATATCCAAACGGCGTGGTTGGGTAGCTTATGGGGATGTTGGATGTCCCGCCAGCCCTGGGAATTATCTCTGGGAAACCAGGGATGGTAAAGGGTGGTTCCCTACCATTGGACCATGCGTCCCACATTTCCAGCACGCGGCAACGCAGAGTCCTGTTCTCTTCAGCTGTTTCTGACTCAAACGTTGGGATGACTGGATTTAGGTCTTCCACGGAAGAGTTGACGATTGGCAAGTGACTTTCAGACGTCATTTCTATGCTCCCTTTTGATCTAGTGAAGTAAGAATGGGAAGCCAGGTTACCGCAAAACCAACCACCTAAAAATACCTTTTAGATTGAACCAAAAAAATGTTAGGTTGAAGCATTTATCACATAGGCAATCACACGTATGGGGTATGCAATGCACCTGAGCAATTTAAACGCTTTTCTATATGTTTTTGCAACAGTTGTGTACTTCATCCCGGCTTTATTTCTCGGCTTTTCCCTTTTTATCATTCTTACCCTTCTTCTGTTATTGTTTTCCGCTCTTTTATTCCTCGCTCGATTTCTTTTCTTATGGTTATGATCGAATCCTATGTGGATTGCCTACATATCACGGCGTCGCGTGAATCAGATCATCACGTAGTTCATGCTAGAAAAACCCAAAGGACAGAAATACATATTTTTCTAAAAGCTTCATTCTAGAAATTTTCATTCATTAAATAGAACACTTCTGATTACAGAAAACTTGTAACCCACTTTCGGAATTTCAAAGTTTGCAAAACAGACTCGACACATATTTTATAAAAACTACTATGGACTCGGACATGACTAGAACTAGAAAAATGAAATACAGACTCGAAAAACATCAAAAATACATTAGTGCTTCCGTTGCTCCAGGGGCCGGTGGGGCATCATTCGGCCTTGCCACGGGCCTGCGTGCTATGTCTTGCTGGAGGCAGTAAAGGTCGTCCATTATCTTGTGGACGAAAATCATAACCGTTGAGAAGAAGGTGGTCCGAGTCATATCTTCGCATTCCTGGCATCTGGCAACGATGTAGTCAGCTATATCTTGGACCCTTCGCCTGATGATACCCTTTTCTTGAAGTAGGCGCCCGATTTTCTGGGATCTCGCCTCTAAAGTCTGGGCGTCTTTGTGACTCTGCTCTTGCCATTGTTGCAACTCTCTTTCCAACTGAGCCATCATGGCATAGCATTGTTCCCTCTCTGTCTTAAATCTTTTTGCCGGTTTGGCCATTTCGTTCTCGAGGACGGCCAACTTTTCCTTCAAGCCTATGAATTCCTGGTCATAAATTCATTTAGTCTCTGGACAAACTCTGTTCTTTCGTATGCACTTCTTGTTAATCTTGCCCGAACTCCGGCCAGTTCTTCTTCAACTTTGTCTAGATCATTTCCATAGCTGCACACTTTATCCCTCAGGCTGTTGATAAGCCTTTCATCAGTTTTGCTTCTCTCTGGGTTCTCAGCAGCTATTTTTAATTCCTGTATCTAGGCCCGGGGAACTTCATTTTTTTGGGCTAATCTATTTTTCTCTCCTTCAATTGTGGCAGAGTAAAATGTTTTCAAACTTGATTTCCCTGACCTGGGCTTCCAACTTGCTTATGGTGGCTCGATAGCTGTTTTCCTTTTCTAACCAAGCCCAATGCTCTTCTGTCTGCTCGGTGAATTATTGCACGTGGGGTCTCTTTGCGGGTCGTTCTTGCTCTTGATGCTCCCTGCCTCTTATGCCATACCAAGAAGTGTAGGCGGGCTCCACTTCCCCTTTAGACAAATTTCTCACACGAGTTTGAGGTTCTAAAAACCTGCACTCGTTCCATATTTGACGGACCCTGCCTTCAGGAAATGCAGCTCTTGGGCATAACTCAATGGCTTGTTGGCTTAAGTCCTCGTCATGGGGAACACCCTGTTGTCTCCCCAACTGGCGTAAGACCCGGTGTGGGGCATATGGCTGAATGCTTCGCAGGCCCATTAACAGGAGATAGCAAACCTCAGCAGACATATTGATAACCTCGTTGACAGGGAGCCACCCGAACGTCCACTCGATTTGGTCGGCAGTCAGTGAACTCAAGTATGAGTGTCAGGCTTTCGTGCCCTCAGGAAATTTGTGTCCTTTTACCCGAGTACCATGTTCCTCGATGCAATTCAAATCGGTTAAGCCGTATTTCATGTAGCCTGGGCGGTGACAGAGGTGCTCGATCAGCCAGATTTGTAGAAGCAAGTTGCACCCCTCAAAGAACTTTCCCCCAGATTGGCAAACTGTCAGAGCACGGTAAATCTCGGCTAAGACCATCGGTATAAGTGTGCCATTGGATTTTTTCATCATGAAATCCGCCATTCCCACAAGCCCGATATCTATGCATCTGTCACTTCTTAGGCAAATCAAGGTGCCCAAGAATGCTACCACAAAAGTTAGCCCCCGGCGGGCTTCCCATTTAGCCTGATCTTTTTGAGTTAGACCAGTGTTGTTAGCCTCATAACCCTGGGGATCTCCATAACGTCTGTAAAGAAAATAGAAAGTGCAGAAACCTTCGGACAGGTGTGGGTCTTGGACGTCCCGACTAATGTTCAACATATCCAAAAACTTATGTGGAGTCACCGCCCTGGGTGCCACTGGGTACCGACTTCTAAGATTGTCATTGAGACCAGCATACCCTGCTATTTCCTCTAGCGTGGGCGTAAATCCAAAGTCTGAAAAGTGAAACACGTTGTGGGCGGGATCCCAAAACGGTACTAGAGCCTCGACCATGTCCAACCTCAGCTTGAATTTTAGAAGACCAGTAAGTCCCCCTAAAGCTTTCATAACAGACTTTCTACTAGCTTCCCCCAAGTCGCTCCACCATAAATGGAGTCCTAGAGGGATTTCCTCGACTGCCCTGAAGGGAATGTTTTCAACTGTATTCATCCTGCACATTCGTTTTTGGATTAAAACCACAAAAATTTTGAAAAGTGTTATTTTTGCAAAGGGTTTTGTAATAAAGAAAAATGGACCATCTTTGTGAATACGGCCCTTCAATACTTCGGGTAGGAGGTTTTTTAAGGCTGTGTTTCGAATTGGGTCAAAATTTAAAGACAAACCACATGCGGCCACTTTTGCAAAAAATGACCTTCCGGTGCCCCACTTGGGAAATCAGGCTACAATGGCATCATCTAATTTTATTTAGGGATATATCCTTTGATTTTAAAAAAATAGAGTTGGGCCCGATGAGGGTTGCCTACGTATCCCACACCCGTGAGAATCAAACAATGCGTAGTTCGGAAAAATCCTGACTGATTAAAATATACACCCACTCATTTTGTTTCGGAATATTATTTTCAGAAATTTTGGTAGACATTCGGGATAAATGGGGATTTTTCAAAACAGGGTGAATTTTCTATCCTACCTCACTCTTGGTTTTTCTGTTCATTTTTTTTTAAAATTTTAGCCGATCAATACACAGGCTGAAACAAATAAATGCATACGTAGCAGGTAGGATGCATCAGGGTAGTCTTTCATTTTGGGTACACCTGTCCTAGACGGACCCAACCCATGTGTTGAGTCCCCCAAGTCAAATGCACATGATGCAGATAATCATTCCTACTAGGGATCCGGCATGAGGTTATGTTATACTAAGTTTAAATCCTGGGGTTTTGTTCTAGACCAGGCTTACCCGAGCGGACAGCTCGATCCGAGGTCGGGTCAGCGTACCGGGAATACAAAAGCTTCACCGGCTTTGAAACTTGTTCGTACCTAGTTCTAAAATTTGGTTATGACTCTAACAGAAAAGAAGTCACACGAAGTGCACACTTCCCAGATGATTTAGAAGACTCAGAGAGAAGAAGGGTTTCAGCATAGTTTATATGCAATTCAGATAAATATCAAAGCGGTAAATATGGAAATTAGCACATCAGGTTAAAAAACGTAAAAATCAGGTAATAAAGAAAGCCAAATATAACATCTATTCTAAGCTAGAATTCTTGAACCCTGAACCAGAGATTACGGGTTCACATAATCCCCAGCAGAGTCGCCAGAGCTGTCACACCTCCTTTTTCACCCGGTGAGGGTAATAAAGGAGTTTTTCCAATTAAAGTGATATTATTCGGTTTTGGGACTTATTATTATTTCATAGTCGCCACCCTTTGACGATGCTCCGGAACATCATTTTGTTTTAAAATCCCAAACCGAGGAAATTTTGACTCTGTTTTGATTCGTCTGCGACCAGAAATCCGAGTAAGGAATTCTATTAACCCGGGAGAAGGTGTTAGGCATCCCGAGTTCCGTGGTTCTAGCACGGTCGCTTACTATTAATATTTGGCCTAGCAATCTAATAATTTAACATATTTGAAACCTATTGTGTATTTTTAAACCTTTTAAACCACTTTTAATATTTATGGAATTATTGTGAAACAAGTCACGATTGTCATGCATTTGTCATTTTTGGACACATTGTAAACGCGCCACATGAAATGCACTCGCAATTCACAACGTGTGATTTTTATTATCGTTCGGAGTTGTGGTCGGGGGCATGAGTTACAAATCCGAGTGTAGATTACGAAATCATGACTATGGTCACGATGATTTAATTGCATATCTGAAGCAGAATTTATTATTTTTCATAAGTTTTTTGTCTTTTCCTAAATTATTTGTAGTATTAATCTAAGAAGTATTTTTGGACTACAAATTATTTGCTCAAGGTATTCTAAGACTAAGTTTGTTAGTCTAAATGAGGGGGATTTGGGCCATTTGCTAAATCTGGCCCAATTTTAGCATTTTTTTTTGGGCCAGCCTTATGTTTAGCTATTGTGAAGAATAAAGATAAACAATCCAGCTAAAAAAAATATATACTACACAAAGAATCAGATTGTACAAAAATGGAAACTTGATCGAATTGTATACATTTTTGAATTATAGTTCTAAATGACAACAAGTTTGAACATTTTTAACATAAAGGTTGTTTTTTAAATCTATACCCAAACTTTTCAGAAGCCCAATAAAAGTGAGAAGTTGGTCAATTTGAACTTAAGGACATGCCCTATTACTAGGCCAAGTAATTGCAGAATTTATTGGAATTAAAATTCATAAATGACTTAAGGTAATTTCCATGAATCTAAAATGAGTTTTGAGCAGTAAACTTAATAACAATAACTGGGATTACGCACAGCCCAATTTCAGTACCAAAATCACGTGAAAATTAAAGGTATTTGATTTTAAACGAGATATACTAGTGAGAATTCGAATCAAGTCAGATTGTACTAAAAATACAGTACTAAGATTTTGGGATTTTATACCCCCTATGCCCAATAGCCTAGGGTCCAGCCTCATTCAATCTTATTGGGCCCTCTCACAGGTCTGGCCCAATTTGTATGGTTTAAAGCTTGAAGAAATAGAATTCCAAATTCATAAGAAAAGGTCAAACAAGATTTAATCATTATATGCTCGTCTAATTACATAGTTTTGCTAAAAATATACATATCCTCGCCTTAGTCTCACTGACACTATGATACAACAAAAAATAAATGTTCAGTCCAGTTTATTACAATAATTCTTAACATAAAAGGAAAAGGGTATAGTGAATCTATAGAAATAGGTATACTTTTTACATTGTTATACAATTACAAAATACAAGTTTCACATAAAAATAAAAGGTATCTTAAATGGAATGAAAGATCTAAACTAACTATTGCTTCAGTGCAAACCAAGACTGCTTATGGCTTAGGAAACGAAACCTGCATTTTCATAGATTTTTCTAACAAAACAAAGTAAAAGAACTTTGTGCATTATTATGGAATGAAGTTGACCATTGAAGAGTCAGATTCACTTCCCTAATATCAAACTAAGGACAACATTGCCATCTATGAGAATTCTAAATAGACTTCAAGTGTTCACACAAATCAGGAAAAAATCACAACTAGCTACACAGATTTAAACAAACATTCATAGACATTTAAAAAAATAAAGTTTCATTTAATACAAAAGAGTTTACATACCTTTAAAGAGACAAAAAACAACAAGATATGTGACCAAATAAAGGTGAAGAAAAGCCAGAAATTTCGAACTCAACACAGCAACAAGAACAACAACAAACCAGCAAGAATACCCAGAAACAACAGCTTGAATAAACCAGATTTTTGAACGAAAAATCAACAAGAAAACGAATTTTTTTCCCAGGAAAGCCATAACCAAAAGGAAACCAATTTTTTCAGAATGTTCTTGCACTAATTTTGATATTTTCAATGTCCTTTCTATTTTTCAGAGTAGTGGTATATTTTCAGAGCAGTATTTTCTAGTATGTGTAAATTCTCTGTGGAGAATCTTTTCTTAAAAGTTGTGGTTCAAGTGTGGTAATGTATCTAAAATATCTTTGTAAAAAGTGTCTTTTTCATAGAATAGGGTAGGGTATTTATAGGGATTTTTAGGGTAGGATCTCATTAGCATATTCCTTATCTAATTGGGCTGAAACTATTACAGGTACAGCTGTCACCTTTATCTTTTGGGACAGCTGCCCTCATTCTAGAAAATTCCAGCCTGTGTACTATTCTATCCCTAAAAATCTAATTTCCTAGTTCTAGAAGGTTCTTGGGTTGTTATACCCAAGATTCCTTCAACTAAGGTTCCTAAAATACCCCCTAAAATCCCTGAAATTACCCTTAGGCTAACTAGGATTAAGTTGGTTATAGTCAGTTATTAACTTTACTTAGTCAAACTCATTAGTTAACTATAGTTGATAGGTAGTCTTAACCAGGGTTTAGGTTAGTTAGTAAGTTGGTTGAGTTCCTAAAGTTAATCTGGTTATCCTAATTCTCAGGTAGTCTAGGTGATTGATTAGTCCTCATATTATGTTAAGGACCTAGCTAACAAAACCTACACATGATCAATCAAGCCTCTCAATTCAGCAAAAAGCATACAAAAAATAAACAATTAATAATGAAGGTCAGGAAGAAATTCTCAATAGCTAGACATGTTTACCCAAACAGCAGGAATCAATCATAGGGACATTAGTATGCTAGATTACTCAAAAATAAGGGAAAACCACACCTATCCGAGGCAGCGTTAACCTTAGGCTAAAACATGGTAGTAGTGAAGTACTCAGAGCTCGGACTAATCAAAAAACAAATAAAATATGTAAAATAGGCAGGAGAAACATGGACTGAACAAAAATAAAGGAAAGAGAAAACTAGACTAAACAAGGATGAAAAAAACATAACAGTAATTCAAGCGTATAACATGTTCATGGTTTTCCAATAAAATAGAAGGATAGATAGAAGGAAGGGGAGATACCCGTTTCTTTTTCTAGAAAAACTTTGGCCGGAAAACTTGGGGGTCGCTGGACCTTGGCCGGAATCCGGCAGGGTTTGAAAATGAGTCAAACCCTCATGAATCAATTGCTCTAGTCAAGAGCAATTGACTCATGAAGGTCCGAGCCACTGGTTATCTCTAAATCGGCCGGAGTGGGATTTCTAGGGTTTCAGATTTTTAGATCTGAAATTTGAGGGATTTGAGCGAGTTTTTGGGGAAACTGATAGTGGGAGGGGGTTAAGGGTGAGGAGAGGGTTGTAGGATGAAAGTTTGGGGTTGTTTGGAGGTCGTCCGCCATCGGTAAGCAATTTTCGGTGGGCGAAGCAAGGTGGGAATCCTAGGGCGGCTAGGGTTTGGTTATACAAAAGAAAGAGAGACGGAGGGGATGGGGGAGGGTGTTAGACTTTGTGTTCTAAGGGGTAGGGGGTTTAGGAACAGATATATAGGTTTAGGGGTGTGGGGTTCGAAACCGTTGGATCGTGATGATCCAACGGCTGGGGGACGAGGGTGATGAAACGAGGTCATTTGGGATAGTGTATGGGGCAGGCCGGGTAAGGTCTTGGGCTGGGTTTGTTTGTGTATAGAGAAGGGGTTTGGGCCTGGGTAATTTTGGCCCATGTCCGATTTTAATCCCCTTTTAAGCTAATCTAAACTAATTAGTTAATTTGAATTAAATCAAAACTCAACAAAAAATATAGTAATTAATTCTAACTTAGTCTTTGTCTAATTATAAATTAATTAAGAGTAATACCATTTAATTTAATAATCATGTCATTTGAGGAGTAAATTTCACAATTTTGTTAGAAAAAGTGAATAAATTAATCATTAAATCTACATTGTGTCAAATAATCAACATTTTTGTATTTTTTTATTTCAATCAATTACAAATAATATATTAATTAGCTCTAACTCTAGTTTAAATTTTAATCAATGAGTAAATTAAAAGGTGAAATTTCTAGTTAACATTTGTAATTATTTGAAGAATAATTTTCCGTAATTTTCCAATAAAATGATTGAAGTTATGCACCGGATCATGCAACTTTAAATCATTTATGAATTTTAAAAGACAAATTATGATTTATGCAATGCAAATAATTCGCACACAGACATTGAAATTCAACAAAGGTTTATAACACTAATTAATTTATTGAATTTTGTAGGAATATATAGTAGGTTAAAAATTACATGCTCACAAAAGTTCATACATAAATTTGATCACATTTGAAGTTGATTTGAGGTGACTGGGATCGAATCTTTCAGTTGAAAATCGAAGAAGAACACAGTTGCCTAATAGTATATTGCTACGGTGTATAATATGTTGTAGGTAGCTATATTGCAACAATATACTATTACTACAACAGTATACAATAATAATCAAAGAAGAACATAGTTACCTAACAGTATACTATTACAATATACAATATATTGAAGGAGTATATAGCTATAATACAACTGTATACTATTATGGTATATAATATATTGTAATAGTATATTGTAATAATGTGCAATATGCTGTAACAGTATGTTGTAATAGTATACAATATACCATAATAGTATACCGTTTTAATGTAATAGTATAATATTGAATAAAGAACATAAAATATCATTTTCATATATTCCCTGCTATTTTGGTATATAATATATAATTCAATAGTATATAGTTTATTACAATAATAAATTATTATAATATATAATATGATATTATAATTGAGTCATTTTTTTAATTTTTGAAAATTTTTAATGTGATGATTTGGGTCATCTTATGTTTTAGAATTCAAATATGCGCTTTATAGCCTAAGAAATCTCATTTTTACCTTCCTCGATTTGCGTGCTTAGTCCGGGTGTGATTTCTGGAAGCTTTTATGTTGAAAATTAAGGAAATAATAATTTTTGGCCTTAAAATGATTTTTTAGTTGACTTCGGTCAACGTTTTGAGTAACGGACCTGGACCGTATTTTGACGATCCCGGTGGGTCCATAGTAAAATATGGGATATCAGATTCCGAGGTCCCTAGCTCGAGAAATGAATTTTTGACTAAAATTAAAAGACTTTTAAATTATGATTTTTAATAAATTGGTTAATGGTTGATTTTGTTGGTATCGGATCCGTATTTTGGTTTTGGAGCTCGGTCAGGTACGTTATGATATT
Source organism: Nicotiana knightiana (assembly GCA_005239525.1). Classification (NCBI taxonomy): domain Eukaryota; kingdom Viridiplantae; phylum Streptophyta; class Magnoliopsida; order Solanales; family Solanaceae; genus Nicotiana; species Nicotiana knightiana. The sequence goes on from ML381284.1 coordinate 141,612, forward strand.
TATACCTTATCTGTGAAGTTTGGTGAAAAATGGAATTGATTTGACGTAATTCGGACGTCCTGTTGATAAAATAGAAATTTCAAAGTGTTCTTCAGAATTTCACATGTTTTAGTGCTAAATTCGTAGTTCTAGGCATTATTTTGGTGATTTTATCGCACGAACAAGTTCGAATGATGTTTTTAGACTTGTGTGCATGGTTGGTTCGGAGCCCTCGGGTGAGTTTCAGATAGGCTACAGAGTGAAAAGAACATAGAAAAAATTGCCGGTGTGCTTCAGGTCTACAGATCTCGCATTTGCGAGGTCTGGCTTGCAAATGCGAGCCTCGCATTTGCGACGATGTTTCGCATTTGCGAGCAAAGGGCTGGGTGGTCTCGGAATTGCGAGAATAGGATCGCATTTGTGGAAGGCACTTGTTCGCATTTGCGGCAATTTGTTCGCATTTGCGATAGCTGCAGAAATGCGAAGATTTTGCATTTGCGATAATTCTCTTGCATTTGCGATCTTCGCAAATGCGAAGATCAGATCGCAAATGCGACATCTGCAGCTGATGGGTCTCTAATTAGACGGGATTTTTCTCATTTTTCAACATTCTCAAACACTAGAAACCCCTTAGGAGATTTTTCAAAGGCAACTTCTTCCCCAAATCATAGGTACGTGATTCTTAACTCATTTTTTTCAATCTTTCACTTCATTTTACAAGATTTCAACCTAGAATCTAAAGTTTTCATGGTGGAATTGGGGATTTTTGGGTAGAAATTAAGTATTTCAAAATTTGGGAATTTTGACCTCAAATTGAGGTTGGATTCCAAAACCAATTACATATCCGGGCTCGGGGTAAATGGATAATCGAGTTTTGGTCCGAATTTCGGGTTTGGACCAAGCGGGTCCAGGTGTTGACTTTTTCAAAAATGAACTAAGTTGAAATGTAGTTATCGTGGATGATTCCTAAGGCTTATTTTGAATCATTTGGTTTGTAGTTTGCTAGATATTGTTGGCTCGAAGGCAAAATTGAATGACAAGGTTATGATTGAACGTTGAGTGATATTTGGAGCGAGGTAAGTTTGTGTCTAACCTTGACTTGAGGTTTAGTAATCTTTGAATTGTTTTCTATGTGATAAATCATGTGAGCGGCGTATACGTGAGGTGACGAGTACCTATGCGCCGCCAATTTACCCGTTTTACTTGTTTTCTCCCGTTTTCCCTTATATTGTTTCCCTACTTGCTTTACCTGTTACATGTCTAACTGTAATTATGTGTTTAATTGTTACCTGTTGAATATTTGTCCCCTCGTAGGATTGTTGCTTCCCCTTTCAGTGGTTTAAATTGTTCTTATTGGCAATTTCTATGATAACCTGGTTTGGTCTCGCTGAGTAGTAGTAGACTTATTGAGTTTTTAATGTTTACCCGGCTCCTGGTTGCTTTGCTCTAAATTTCAAGTGTTGGTAAGGAGCCTTGTGTGATTTTTATGAAATTTTTGTACTCTATGTGGCATTTATTATGACATGGTGGGATCGGGTTCCACGCTGCAACAGGAGGAATAAGGGAGGATTTATGAGGAGGAATAAGGGTGAATATAATTATTCGGTGGGATTGGGTTGCATGCTGCAACAGGACGAATAAGGGTGGATTGAAACAGAGTAATAAGGGTGAACTATTATGTTGATATTGATATATGGTGGGATCGGGTTTTGCGCCGCAACATATACATATATTATTTATTTTTATTGAAATTGTTACGTAGGAATAATGGAGGATTGGTGGGATCGGATTGTGCGCTGCAACATACATATATTATATGCTTTTAATGTAATTGTTACGGAGGAATAAGAGAGGATTGGTAGGATTAGGATGCATGCCGCATCAATGTATGTTTTATTTATTCTTCGTTGACTGTGTAAGTTATACGATGGTTTTATACTTTGATTAAGGATTGGTTATAGTTGGATATGTATAAGACACTGAGATTACGTATTTATTTATTTATTCTTGAAATTTACTGCTTAAATTATTGTCTCCCTTTTTGTCTTATTAATTATAGTCGGTGGTATATATATATTGTTGGTGTCCCGCCGTAGCCTCGTCACACCTTCGTCGAGGTTAGGCTCAACACTTACCAGTACATGGGGTCGGTTGTACTAGTACTGCACTTCTTGTGCAGATTTTGGAGTAGGTTGTGGCTGACTGAGAGACTTGGCTCATGTTCGCAGTTGGAGACCCAAGGTAGTCCTGCTGGCGTCCACAGGCCCTGGAGTCCCCTTCCATGTCCCTTATTTACTGTTTTTATTATATTCCAATAACAGATGTAAATTCCTTTCAGACTCATGTTTGTATAAAATCATAGTGTGTTCGTGAAATTTTGACACCAGGTTTTTGGGGAAAAGTAGGATGTAAATGAATTCGATTTCTATATTTACCTTACAGTTATTCCGCATTATCTTGTTTAATTGCTATTACTTACTTAAAATGGACATAAATGGCTAAACAAATCTCTAACGTTGGCTTGCCTGGCAAGTGTGATGTTAGGCGTCATCACGATCTCGACGGTCGGAATTTCGGGTCGTGACAAGTTGGTATCAGAGCACTAGTTTGCTTAGGTCTCACAATGCACGGACAAGCTTAGTAGAGTCTGGGGGATCGGTATGGAGACGTCTGTACTTATCTCCCAGAGGCTATGAAGTTTAGGAACAAATTTCACTTTTATTCAACTCTGTCGTGCGATTTTGTTATCTCAATACTGATTGAACTCTCCTATTCTTATTCTCTCGCAGATGGCGAGGACACGTACCGCTTCCGCTGATCAGCAACCAAAGCCTCCAGCAGCATCTCCTACGAGGGGCAGAGGTCGAGGCCGAGGTCGAGGCCGAGGTCGTGCTAGAGGTCGAGGTAGGGGCAAGGCTCAGCCCAGAGCCCGAGCAGCATCCCCACCCGTGGAGCCTTAGGTAGAGTTCGATGAGGAGGTTCCAGCTCAGGCTATTCCTGCCGGAACAGCTCAGGTCCCCGACGGGTTTATTGCCACCCCAGTGCTCCGGGAATCTTTGGTCCGACTAGTGGGCCTTATGGAGAGTGTGCCCAGACTAGCGCATTCCCCATGGCCCCAGTTGTATCTCAGGCTGGAGGAGGAGCCCAAACTCCTGCTACTCGCACTTCGGAGTAGATGGCTCCCGATTTCCAGACTCTACCAGCTCATCCAGTCGGAGTGGTTCAGCCGATTGTTGTGGCACAGCCCAGTGATGGGGCAACTATGTCCTCTGAGGCCTTATGGAGATTGGATAGGTTTACCAAGCTCTTTCCGGTTCATTTCAGTGGTGCTACTTCAGAGGATCCCCAGGAGTATCTTGATAGTTGTCATGAGGTTCTTCAGAACATAGGTATATTGGAGACCAATGGGGTCCACTTTGCTGCTTTTCAGAGTATTGGTTCCGCCAAGAAATGGTGGAGAAATTATTTATTGACTAGACCAGCTGGGTCGCCTGCTCTTACTTGAGACCAGTTCTCACATCTCTTCTTAGAGAAGTTTCTACCTATCACCACGAGAGAGGAGCGTCGCCGTCAGTTCGAGCGTCTCCAGCAGGGCAGCATGACTGTTACTCAGTATGAGACTCGTTTCATGGATTTGGCCCGTCATGCTATTCTTTTTCTTACCACATAGAGAGAGCGGGTGAGGAGGTTTATTGAGGGTCTTTCTCATCCTATTAGATTGCAGATAGCTAAGGAGACTGGGAGCGAGATTTCTTTCGAGGTGGTTCTTGGACAGGGAGGTCAGGGGTCAGATAAGAGGCCTCATCACTCCGGTGGATTCAGCGGCTCCTCATCTGGAGGCGGGGGTACTTTTGGTAAAGTCCATCCTCCCAGGCCATTTAATTCAGTGCTTCAAGGAATCGTGGTTCTTACGTACCTCCTTCTGGGCAGTCAGCCTATAGTGCAGCACCAGCTCATATCAGGGCACCTCATCTTCAGAGTTATTATCGTGTTCAGCCGGCTCGTCAGGGTCAGTCTCAGTTTCCATAGCCACAGTATCAGGATTGTTGTTTTGAGTGTGGTGACTATGGGAACGTTCAGAGGACCTGCCCGAGATTATTAGGTGTTCAGCCTCAGTATCAGGGTTCTCGTACCATGGTTCCAGCACCAGTTGTTGCACCGCCTGCTCCGCCAGCCAGAGGCAGGGATCAGGTAGCCAGAGTAGGGGATAAATTGTTATAGGTAGAGGTCAGGCCGTTAGAGGTGGAGGTCTTCCAGCTAGAGATTGTCCGAGGGAATACAATTCAAAGTGGTGGGGCCAGCCTCGATGTTATGCTTTCCCAGCTAGACCTGAGGCTGAGTTATATAATGTTGTCATTACAGGTACTGTTTCAGTTTGCAGTAGAGATGCTTCAGTTCTATTTGATCCGGGGTATACTTATTCCTATATATCATCTTATTTTGCTTCATATTTTGTTGTGCCCCGTGATTCTTTTAGTGCCCATGTATATGTGCCACGCCCGTGGGGGATGATATTGTTGTAGACCGTGTATATCATTCGTGTGTGGTCACAATTGGGAGCCTTGAGACCAGTGTAGACCTTCTGCTCTTAGATATGGTAGATTTTGATGTTATATTGGGTATGGATTGGTTGTCACCTTATCATGCTATCTTGGACTATCACGCCAAGACATTGACATTAGCCTTGCCGGGGTTGCCTCGATTAGAGTGGAGAGTTACTCCTAGCCATTCTACCAGCAGGGTTATTTCTTATATGAAGGCTCGACATATGGTCGAGAAGAGATGTTTGGCCTATTTGGCTTATGTTCGTTATGCTAGTGCTGAGGTTTTTTCCATGGATTATGTGCCTATTGTATGTGAGTTTTCAGAGGTATTTCCTGTAGACCTGTCGGGGATTCCACCCGACAGGGATATTGACTTTTGCATTGATTTGGCTCCGAGCACTCAGCCCATTTCTATTCCGCCATACCGGATGGCCCCACCAGAGTTGAAGGAACAATTACATGATTTGCTTGATAAGGGCTTCATTAGACCTAGTGTCTCACCCTGGGGTGCACTGATTTTGTTTGTGAAGAAGAAGGATGGGTCTAAGAGGATGAGTATAGATTATCGGCAGTTGAACAAAGTCACCATCAAGAACAAGTATATGTTGCCGAGGATTGATGATTTGTTTGATCAGCTTCAGGTTGCCAAGGTGTTTTCAAAGATTGATTTGAGATCTGGCTACCATCAGTTGAGGATTAGGCATCTGACGTCCCTAAGACAGCTTTTGGACACGGTACGGGCACTCAGAGTTTCTGGTGATGTCCTTTGGGTTGACCAATTCCCCCGCAGCATTTATGAACTTGATGAACCGAGTGTTCAAGCCTTATCTGTATTCCTTTGTGATTGTGTTTATTGATGACATTTTGATATACTCCCGCAGCCGGGAGAAGCATGAGCCGCACCTGAGGATAGTGCTCTAGACTTTGAGGGACAGTAAGTTGTATGCTAAATTTTCAAAGTGCAAGTTTTTGTTGGATTCAGTCGCTTTCTTGGGCCATGTTGTATCAGCAGAGGATATTCGGGTAGATCCTAAGAAGATAGAAACAGCCAAGAACTGGCCTAGACCCACTTCGGCTCGGAGATCAGGAGCTTCTTAGGTTTGGCGGGTTATTACCGTCGGTTTGTGGAGGGGTTTTCATCTATAGCAGCCCCGATGACCAGGTTGACCCAAAAGGGTGCCCCATTCAGATGGTCGGACGAGTGTGAGGCGAGCTTTCAGAAGCTCAAGACAGTTTTGATTACAGCACCGGTGTTAGTATTACCATCAGGATGAGGATCTTACACGGTGTATTGTGATGCCTCCTGTGTTGGGATCGTATTGGTATTGATGTAGAAGGTAAGGGTGATTGCATATTCATCTCGGTAGTTGAAGGTTCATGAGAAGAATTACCCTATTCATGATTTAGAGTTGGCGGCCATTGTTCATGCGCTGAAGATTTGGAGGCACTACCTTTATGGCGTGTCGTGTGAGGTTTTCACGGATCATTGCAGCCTTCAGTATTTGTTCAAGCAAAAGGATATCAATTTGAGGCAGAGAAGATGGTTGGAGCTATTGAAAGACTATTGTCACGACCCCAAATCCTAAACCGGCCGTGATGGCGCCTATTGTGGAACTAGGCTAGCCAACTACCGCATGTTCACAATTTCATTTAAAAATCCCAATCAAGTTTCAAGCATTTCATAAAACATACAGAGATTACTAAATAAAGTAGGCCAATTATAGAGAACCACCAACCCCGAAACCCGGAGCCAACATGTCATGAGCATCTAGAGGAATAAGCCAAAATATACTATTATAATACAAAACCTCCGAATAAAATCTAGATACAACAAGAGGGGAAAACAGAGACGCTGCGGACACTGAACAACTACCTCTATATCCCGCAATCCGGCTCCGCGCGGAATAAATGGCTAATGCTCGAAATCTGCACCTGAATCTGCACATAGAGGTGCAGGGAGTAATGTGAGTACGCCAACTCAGTAGTAATGAAAATAAATCAAGTCTAAGCGGCAAGGAAACACATAAAATCAATGCCATCAAATCACAATATACACAACCTTACTTTCCAATAATGTAAACATAGATATACGAAATCATCATGCCTTAAAACCAACTTCAGAAAAGTCCTTTGAAGAATGCATATTTTTTTACAACTTTAAACCGAAAGATTTAGTATGAAAATGAAATGAGTCATATAGAGGCCCCTCGGGCAAAACATATTTCATAAGTTCAAAATGAAAGTAGTAAAATCATAAGTAGCCCCTCGGGAAAAATATGCATCATAATCAGCCCCACAGGCATGCCTCACAGTCACTCAGCACCTCACCATCACTCAGCACCTCACAGTCACTCATGCCTCCCAATCACTCGTCACTCGGCACTCTGTAAGCTCACTGGGGGTGTGTACAGACTCCGGAGGGGCTCCTTCATCCCAAGCACTAATATCACTCAGCAGCTCACCATCACTCATCACCTCATAATCAGGCCCTCGGCGCACTCAGCAGAACCACTCAAAGGCCCCTCGGGTGAATCAGTAAAAAAGGTACTCGGCCCAAAACATCATTTTAAATCTCAAAGTAGTGTAAATCAGGCTGAGTTTCGAAAACAGTAAGCACAATGTGGCTGACTGAAATCATCAACAAATAGTGAGGAAAAATAGCAAAAAAAAGCCCCCAAGGGGTCTAAACAGATCGGCACGAGGCCCAAACACGGCTTATAGCCCAAATATTTCAACAATCTTTAGAACATAATTTAGCATAATGTTTTGCGTAAAATATGAAACTCATTAGTTACCGCGGAGAGGACCTAGTCCAATCCAAAAATCAGTACGCGCCACATACTCGTCATCCGACATGTGCGCCATTCTAAAATCAGTGAGAAATATGTAGTCCGGGGTTCCATACCCTCAGGACAAGATTTATAACCATTACTTACCTCTACCGGGCCACAACACTAGTCCGCAACGCCCTTGCCCCTCAAATTAGCTCCCGATTGCTCCGAATCTAGCCAAAACCAGCTTAACATCATCAATATATATCAAAGGATCACAACCCAATCGAAAGCTATCAAATTATACAAGAATCTCGAAATTCGGCGAAACCCGAGCCCCGAGCCTACGTCTCGAAATTCAATAAAATTTGCATCATTTGAATCCTCGTCCTCCCACGATTCTATACATACCAATAACACTAAAATCAGACCACAATTGCCCACTCAAATCCTCAAAAGAAAAATCCAATTCTCATGCACCCTTCTTCCCCAATTTTGGGTTTAATTCCAGCAATTTATGGTTTAATTACTTAGAAAACGACATATAAACGAATTATGAAGTTCAAAACCTTATCTCCAAGTTATTCCCTTCAATTTCTTCTTCAAACCCTCTCAAAAGTGCTCCGAACTCGTTCAACAATGGTGGAAAATGAACTATTCTCGCACAAATGGCCCTTTTAAAACATTCTGCCCAGCCATTAAATTTTCTTCAATGCGATCGCGACTCTTGGCACGCGATCGCGATGCACTGACCAGCCAACCAATGCAATCGCATACCAATACACGTGATCGCATAGAACAACTCTTCACCCCACACACGCGCCTCAGAATCCTCTACGCGATCGCATAAACACCCACGCGATCGCACTGCCTTACCTGACCAACCTATGTGATCGCATACCTAACCACGCGATCGCATAGAACAAAATGCCTGCCCCACTCTTTTAATCTACGCAATCTCAAACATCCTCCCGCGATCGCGTAGAAGGATACCAGAACCTCACACCAGCAAAAATCTGCCCAGTTTCAAGCCAAGAGTTGGTCCGTTAACCACCCGAATCACACCCGATGACCTCGGGACCTCAACCAAACATACCAGCATATCCCATAACACCATTCAAACTTAGTCGAGCCTTCGAAACACCAAAAATAATGCAACAACACCAAAATCACATCAAATTCAAGCCTATGAACTTTGAAACATCCAAATTTCGCCAACTACGCCGAAACCAACCGAAACACCTCCGATTGACCTGAAATTTTGCAGACATATCCAAAATGACATTAAGAACATTCTCCAACTTCTGGAATTCCATTCCGACCCCGATAACCTATTTTCCACTACCGACCGAAAATCACCAAAAACTAACTTTCGCCAATTCAAGCCTAATTCTACACCGGACATCAAAACTTCATTCCGAACACACTCCTGAGTCCCAAATCACCTAACGAAGCTATCTGAGCCATAAAATCCGTATTACGAGGTTGTTCACCAATAAGTCAACTCTCAGTTGACTTTCTGAACTATTAAGCTACTTTAAGAGACTAAATGCCTAAATTCTCACCATAATCACTCCGGACCCAAACCAACTGACCCAACACAACAAAAACAGGCTAACAGTATATAACAAATGCAGAAATGGGGGAAACGGGGTAAATCTCACAGAACGACTGGTCGGGTCGTTACATCCTCCCCCTCTTAAACAAACGTTCGTTCTCAAACGGGTCTAGAAACATACCTGGAGTCTCGAATAAGTGAGGATATCTGTCCCGCATCTCCCGCTCGATCTCCCAGGTGGCATCCTCCACCAGCTGCCCTCTCCACTGAACCTTCACTAAAACTATATCCTTAGACCTCAGCTTCCTAACCTCTTGACCCAAAATAGCCACTGGTTCTATCTCATATGACATATCACCCTCGAGCTGAACCGTGCTGAAGTCCAAAACATGGGAAGGGTCACCAACATACTTTCGAAGCATCGAAACATGGAATACTGGATGAATACTCGATAAACTGGGAGTCATAGCAAGCCTATAAGCTACCTCCCCAACCCTCTAAAGCACCTCAAATGGCCCAATGAACCTGGGACTCGGCTTCCCTCTCTTCCCGAATCTCATAACACCCTTCATGGGCGACACCTTCAGCAACACCTTATCCCCAACCATGAAAGACACATCTCGGACCTTCCGGTTCGCATAACTCTTCTGTCTAGACTGCGCCGTGCGAAGCCGCTCTTGAATTAACTTCGCCTTACTCAATGCATCCTGAACCAAGTTTGTGCCCAATAGCCTAGCCTCGCCCGGCTCAAACCAACCAACCAGAGACCTGCAACTCCTACCATATAAAGCCTCATATGGAGCCATCTGGATACTCGACTAATAGTTATTATTATATGCAAACTCCGCTAGTGGCAGAAACTAGTCCCATGAACCACCAAAGTCGATCACACAAGCACGCAACATATCCACCAAAATCTAAATGGTACGCTCTGACTGCCCGTCGGTCTGAGGGTGAAACGTTGTGCTCAACTCGACCTGAGTACCCAATTCTCTCTGCACGGCTCTCCAAAACTGAGATGTGAACGGAGTACCTCTGTCGGAAATGATAGAAACTGGAACCCCATGCAATTGGACAATCTCCCTGATATAAATCTCAGATAACCTCTCCGAAGAATAAGTAGCACCAACAGGAATGAAGTGCGCGGACTTGGTCAGCTGATCCACAATAATCTATATAGCATCAAACCTCCTCGAAGTCCGTGGGAGTCCATGGTGATCCGCTCCCACTTCCACTCTGGAATATCAAATCTCTGAAGCAATCCACCTGGTCTCTGGTGCTCATACTTGACCTGCTGATAGTTGAGACACCGAGCCACAAACTCCACAATATCCTTTTTCTCCTCCTCCACCAATAATGCTGCCTCAAATCCTGATACATCTTCGCGGCACCCGGATGGATGGAATACCGCAAACTATGAGCCTCTACTAGAATCAAATCTCGAAGCCCATCTACGTTGGGTACGCAAATCTGGCCCTGCATCCTCATGACCCCATGATCACCAATAACCACATCCCTGGCATCACCATGATGGACCTTGTCCTGAAGAGCAAGCAAATGTGGATCATCATACTGGCGTGCTCTAATATGATCATAAAGAGAAGACCTGGAGGCTACACAAGCCAACACCCGCGGGGGCTCTGATAGATCCAATCTCACCAACTGACCTGCTAAGGCCTGAACATCAAGGGCTAATGGTTGTTCTGCTACTAGAAGGTAGGCTAGACTCCCCAAACTCTCTACTCTGCGACTCAAGGCATCGGCCACTACATTGGCCTTCCCCCGATGATATAATATAGTAAGGTCATAATCCTTGAGGATCTCTAACCATCTCCTCTTACGCAAATTCAAGTCCTTATGCCTCAGCAGATACTGCAACTACGATGATCAGTGAAAATCTCACACTGCACTCCATACAAATAATGCCGCCAAATCTTCAAGGCATGAACAATGGCAGCTAACACAAGATCATGCACTGGATAATTCTTCTCGTGCACCTTCAACTGTCTAGACGCGTAGGCAATCACCCTACCGTCCTGCATCAATGCCGCTCCCAAACCAATTCAAGAAGCATCACAATAGACTGTGTAAGAACCCGAACCATAGGCAAAACGAGTACCGGAGCTGTGGTCAATGCTGACTTGAGCTTCTGAAAGCTCTCCTCACACTCATCAGACCATCTGAATGGAGCACCCTTCTGGGTCAATCTGGTCAAAGGAGAAGCAATAGAAGAGAATCCCTCCACAAAGCGACGGTAATATCCCGCCAAACCAAGGAAACTCCTAATCTCTGTAGCTGAGGACGGTATGGGCCAAATCTGCACCACCTCTATCTTTTTCGGTTCAACCTGAATACCCTCACTAGACACCACGTGCCCCAAGAAAGCTACTGAACCAAGCCAAAACACACACTTGGAAATTTTGCATAAAGCTTCTCCTCCCTCAACCTCTATAATACAACTCTCAAATGCTGAGCATGCTCTTCTTAGCTACAAGAATAAACCAGGATGTCATCAATGAACACAATGACGAAAGAATCAAGGTAAGGCTAAAACACGATGTTCATCAATTGCATGAACGCAGCTGGGGCATTGGTCAGCCCAAATGACATAACCAGGAACTCATAATGACCATATCTGGTCCTGAAAGCAGTCTTCGTAATGTCAGAATCCCGAATCTTCAACTGATGATACCCAGATCTCAAGTCAATCTTGGAAAACGCTCTGGCTCCCTGAAGCTAGTCAAACAAATCATCAATGCGGGTCAAGGGATACCGGTTCTTCACCGTAACCCTGTTCAGCTGCTGATAATCAATACACATACGCATGGACCCATCTTTCTTCTTCACGAACAACACCGGTGCACCCCAATGTGACACACTAGCCGAATGAACCCCTTATCCAGGAGTTCCTGAAGCTGCTCCTTCAATTCCTTTAGCTCCTCTGGTTCCATACAATAAGGTGGAATAGAAATAGGCTGAGTGTCTGACACCAAGTCAATACCAAAATCAATATCCCAGTCAGGTGGCATGCCTGGTAGGTCTGCAGGAAACACATCCGGAAAGTCACGGACCACAGGAACTGAATCAATAGCGGGAGTCTCACCACTGACATCCCTCACAAAGGCCAAATAAGATAAACACCCTTTCTCAACCATGTGCTGAGCCCTCAGGTAGGAAATCACCCTGCTAGGCATATACTCGGAAGAACCTCTCCACTCAACCCTCGGACACCCCGGCATAGCTAAGGTCACGGTCTTAGCGTGACAATCAAGAACAACATGGCACGAAGATAACCAATCCATGCCCAATATCACATCAAAATCGACCATGCTGAGTAACAGTAGGTCCACTCAGTCTCCAGACCCCCAATAGACATCATGCACGACTGATACACACGGTCCACAACAACAGTATTGCCCACCGGAGTCGACACATGAACAGAGGTGACTAGAGACTCACGGGGCACATCCAGAAAACGGGCAAAATATGAAGAAACATAGGACTATGTAGAACCAAGGTCAAATAAAGCCAAGGCATCTCGGCAACAGACTGAGACAATACCTGCGATCAAGGCATCTGAGGCCATAGCATCTGGCCTGGCTGGAAATGCATACACACGAGCCTGACTTCCCCCTGCTCGACTTCCCCCTCGAGGGCGGCCTCTGGCTGACTGACTACCACCCCTGGCTGCTTGGGCGGGTGGTGAAATGACCGGAGTTGAAGTCGAGGGATGGCCCCTCTGCTGAGAAGATCTATCGGAACGGCGGGGACACTGCCTCCACCCGTGCCTGAACTCTCCACACTCAAAACAACTTCCTGGAGCTGGAGGCAGGGACTGATAGAAACGCCTAGAACCCGTACGGCCACTAGCAGACTCATGCATAGAAGAACCCTGAACTGGGGGTGCTCGAGCTGCACTCTGAGCTGGGAGGGCACTAAATGAAGTATGGCCTGACTGAGAATCACGGGGACCCTGCCCCGAAGATACACCATTATATGCTGGGCGGCCTGACTGAGGAAGCCTGAATGAACGGCCCCTACCCTGCTGAAATTGTCCCCTGAAGGGAGCACCACTGGAACTGCCCGAATCACGAGGCCTCTTGCCCTCCCTCTCCTCCCGCTCCTGGCAGCGAACAAACTCAATATCTCGAGCTATGTCAACAACCTGCTCGAATGAAACACCTGATACTATCTCCTGAGTCATAAATAACCGAAGATGATAAGAAAGACCATCTACAAACCTCATCACCCTCTCCCTATAAGTAGGGACAATCTCAGAAGCATGCCTAGCCAACTCGGAAAACCTCATCTCATATTGAGTAACTGATAACTCTCCCTGGCGCAGCTGCTCAAACTGCCTTCGTTGCTCCTCTCTGTGGGACTGAGGAACATACTTCTCCAAAAAGATCGTGGAGAACTGCTGCCAGGTGAGAGGTGCTGAACTAACCGGCTTACGCCTCTCGAATGACTCCCACCAGGTAAAGGCAGCACCCGCAAACTGAAATGTAACAAATGAGACCTCACTGGTCTCCAAAATACCCGCGGTATGCAGTATCCTCTGTCACCTATCTAGAAACCCATGGGCATCCTCGCCCTCTGTACCGCTGAAAGTCGGAGACTGAAGTCTGCTGAATCTCTCCAACCTGCGTTGCTCGTCCTCAGGCATAGCAGGGACCACATAATCATGGACCGGAGCAACTGGCTGAGCTGGGGCTGCTCCCGATGCATGAATACCCAGTGCAGCCTGCTCAGGTATCCGGGCAGCTGGAGTCTGATTGCCTCCCCCGGCCTGAGCTGTGGTGGCAGTAGAAGACATGGAGACTGCCTGAGCCAAACTGGTGCATACTGTCAATATCTGAGACAGGGTCTCCTGAAGACCCGGAATAACCATAGGCACTGCTGGTTCCTGAGCCTGTCTCGCTGGAACACCATCGGCGGGAACCTGATCCTGATCGATAGAGGGATCCTGTGGTACTGTCCCGGCTGCTGCACGGACTGGCCCCCTGCCTCTACCACGGCCTCGACCGCGGCCTCGACCTCTCACTGGTCTAGCCGGTGACTGGTCACTCTGATCGTTATGGCGTGTCCTCACCATATGTGAGAAATTGAAACAACGTAAGTTCAGATTTCAAGAATCAATAGATCAGCACGAAAGAGTTCAAGAAAGGTAGAAATGTTTCCCAAAAGTTCGGCAGCCTCTCGAAAATAAGTACAGACGTCTCCGTAACGATCCGCAAGACTCTACTAAACCTGCTCATGACCGTTGAGTCCTATGTAACCTAGGCTCTAATACCAAACTGTCACGACCCAGAATCCTAAACCGGTCGTGATGGCGCCTATCGTAGAACTAGGCTATCCAACTACCGCATGTTCGCAATTTCTTTTTAAAATCCCAATCAAATTTCAAGTATTTCATAAAAAATACAGAGATTACTAAATAAAGTAGGCCAATTATACAGTACCACCAACCCCAAAACCCGGAGCCAACATGTCATGAGCATCTAGAGGAATAAGCCAAAATATACTATTATAATACAAAACCTCCGAATAAAAGCTAGATACAACAAGAGGGGAAAACAAAGATGCTGCGGACACTGAACAACTACCTCTATATCCCGCAATCCGGCTTCGCGCGGAATAAATGGCTAATGCTCGATATCTGCACCTGAATCTGCACACAGAGGTGTAGGGAGTAATGTGAGTACGCCAACTCAGTAGTAATGAAAATAAATCAAGTCTAAGCGGAAAGGAAACACATAAAATCAATTCCATCAAATCACAATATACACAGCCTTACTTTCCAATAATGTAAACATAGATATACGAAATCATCATGCCTTAAAACCAACTTCAGAAAAGTCCTTTGAAGGATGCATATTTTTTTACAACTTCAAACCGAAAGATTTAGTATGAAAATGAAATGAGTCATATAGAGGCCCCTCGGGCAAAACATATTTCATAAGTTCAAAATGAAAGTAGTAAAATCATAAGTAGCCCCTCGGGAAAAATATGTATCATAATCAGCCCCTCGGGCATGCCTCACAGTCACTCAGCACCTCACAGTCACTCATGCCTCCCAATCACTCGTCACTCGGAACTCTGTAAGCTCACTGGGGGTGTGTACAAACTCCGGAGGGGCTCCTTCATCCCAAGCGCTAATATCACTCAGCACCTCACCATCACTCATCACCTCACAATCAGGCCCTCAGCGCACTCAGCAGAACCACTCAAAGGCCCCTCGGGCGAATCAGTAAAACAAGGTACTCGGCCTAAAACATCATTTTAAATCTCAAAGTAGTGTAAATCAGGCTGAGTTTCGAAAACAGTAAGCACAATGTGGCTGAGTGAAATCATCAACAAATAGTGAGGAAAAACAGCAGTAAAAAGCCCCCAAGGGGTCTAAACAGATCGGCACGAGGCCCAAACACGGCTTATAGCCCAAATATTTCAACAATCTTTAGAACATAATTTAGCATAATGTTTTGAGTAAAATATGAAACTCATTAGCTGCCGCGAAGAGGACCTAGTCCAATCCAAAAATCAGTACGCGCCACATACTCGTCATCCGACATGTGCGCCATTCTAAAATCAGTGAGAAATATGTAGTCCGGGGTTCCATACCCTCAGGACAAGAGTTATAACCATTACTTACCTCTACCGGGCCACATCACTAGTCCGCAATGCCCTTTCCCCTCAAATTGGCTCCCGATTGCTCCGAATCTAGCGAAAACCAGTTTAACATCATCAATATATATCAAAGGATCACAACCCAATCGAAAACTATCAAATTATACAAGAATCTCGAAATTCGGCCAAACCCGAGCCCCGGTCCTACGTCTCGGAATTCAATAAAATTTGCATCATTTGAATCCTCGTCCTCCCACGATTCTATACATACCAATAACACTAAAATCAGACCACAATTGCCCACTCAAATCCTCAAAAGAAAATTCCAATTCCCATGCACCCTTCTTCCCCAATTTTGGGTTTAATTCCAACAATTTATGGTTTAATTACTTAGAAAACGACATATAAACGAGTTATGAAGTTCAAAACCTTATCTCCAAGTTATTACCTTCAATTTCTTCTTCAAACCCTCTCAAAAGTGCTCCGAACTCGTTCAACAATGGTGGAAAATGAACTATTCTCGCACAAATGGCCCTTTTAAAACATTCTGCCCAGCCATTAAATTTTCTTCAGTGCGATCGCGACTCTTGGCACGCGATCGCGATGCACAGACCAGCCAACCAATGCAATCGCATACCAATACACGCGATTGCATAGAACAACTCTTCACCCCACACACGCGCCTCAGAATCCTCTACGCGATCGCATAAACACCAACGCGATCGCACTGCCTTACCTGACCAACCTATGCGATCGCAAACCTAACCACGCGATCGCATAGAACAAAATGCCTGCCCAACTCTTTTACTCTACGCGATCGCAAACATCCTCCCGCGATCGCGTAGAAGGAAACCAGAACCTCACACCAGCAAATATCTGCCCAGTTTTCAAGCCAAGAGTTGGTCCGTTAACCACCCGAAACACACCCGAGGCCCTCGGGACCTCAACCAAACATACCAGCATATCCCATAACACCATTCAAACTTATTCGAGCCTTCGAAACACCAAAAAAATGCAACAACACCAAAATCACATCAAATTCAAGCCTATGAACTTTGAAACTTCCAAATTTCGCCAACTACGCCGAAACCAACCGAAACACCTTCGATTGACCTGAAATTGTGCAGACATATCCAAAATGACATTGCGAACCTGCTCCAACTTCCGGAAATCCATTCCGACCCCGATAGCCTATTTTTCACTACCGACCGGAAATCGCCAAAAACTAACTTTTGCCAATTCAAGCCTAATTCTACACCGGACATCAAAAATTCATTCTGAAGACACTCCTAAGTCCCAAATCACCTAACGAAGCTATCCGAGCCATAAAATCTGCATTCTGAGGTCGTTCACCAATAAGTCAACTCTTAGTTGACTTTCTCAACTATTAGGCTACTTTAAGAGACTAAATGCCTAAATTCTCACCATAATTACTCCGGACCCAAACCAACTGACCCAACACAACAAAAACAGGCTAGCAATATATAACAAATGCAGAAATGGGGGAAACGGGGTAAATCTCACGGAATGACCGGTCGGGTCGTTACAACTATAATATCACCATATTGTATCATCTAGGAAAGGCCAATGTGGTGGCCGACGCATTGAGTGGGAAGGCAGTGAGCATGGGCAGCCTAGTCAGTGAGATGTCGTTAGCTTCAGATGTTCAGACTTTTGCTAATCAGTTTGTGAGGTTGAATATTTCAGAGCCCAGTTGTGTTCTAGCTTGCACAGTCGCTCGGTCTTCCTTGTTTGTGCATATCAGAGATCGAAAATATGACGACCCATATTTATTGGTCCTTAGGGACACAGTTCGGCATGGTGGTGCCAAGCAGGTTACTGTCGGAGATGACGGAGTTTTGAGGATGCAGGGTCGCGCCCGTGTGTGTGCCTAATGTTGATGGGCTTCGTGAGTTGATCCTCGATGAGGCTCAAATTTCTCGGTATTCTATTTACCCGGGCGTTGCCAAGATGTACCAGGACCTGCGGAAGAATTATTGGGGGAGGAGGATGAAAAAGGATATAGTTGTTTATGTAGCTCGGTGCCTGAATTGTCAGCAGGTGAAGTATGAGCACCAGAGACCCAATGGTTTGCTTCAGAAGATAGAGATTCATGAGTGGAAGTTGGAGCGTATCACTATGGACTTTGTTGTTGGACTCCCACGGGCTCAGGAAGTTCGACGCCGTTTGGGTCATTATGGATAGGCTGAATAAGTCAGCACACTTCATTCTTGTGGCAGTTACTTATTCATCGGAGCGGTTGGCAGAGATTTATATTCGGGAGATCGTTCGCCTTCACGGTGTGCCCGTCGCTATCATTTCTGATCGAGGTACGCATTTTACCTCACACTTTTAGAGGGAAGTACAGCGTGAGTTGGGTACGCGAATTGAGTTGATCACAACATTTCATCCTCAGACGGACGGGCAGTCCGAGCGTACTATTCAGATCTTGGAGGATATGCTCTGCGCTTGTGTCATGGATTTTGGAGGATCGTGGGATAAGTTCTTTCCCCTTGCAGAGTTCGCCTACAACAACACCTACCAATCGAGCATTCATACTTATGAGGCATTACATGGTAGACGGTGCAGGTCGCCAGTTGGGTGGTTTGAGTCGGGAGAGGCTCGGTTGTTGGGTACAGATCTGGTGCAGGAGGACTTAGACAAGGTCAAGATTATACAGGATTGACTTCGCACAGCTCAGTCCAGGCAAAAGAGTTATGCTAACCATAGAGTTCGTGATGTGGCATTCATAGTAGGGGCGAGGATGTTGCTTCGGGTGTCACCTATGAAGGGTGTCATGAGATTTTGGAAGAAGGGCAAGTTGAGACCTAGATATATCGGACCTTTTGAGATTCTCGATAGAGTGGGAGAGGTGGCTTATAGACTTGTGTTGCCTCCAGGTTTATCAGCAGTTTATCCATTATTCCATGTGTCCATGCTCCGGAAGTATCATGGTGACCCGTCCCACGTGTTAGACTTCAACTCTGTCCAGTTGGACAAGGATTTGTCATATGAGAAGGAGCCGGTAGCCATTCTAGACTAGCAGGTTCGTTGGTTTAAACTATTATTATTGGCAATTTCTGTGATAACCTGGTTTGGTCTCGATGAGTAGTAGTAGACTTATTGAGTTTTTATTGTTTACCCGGCTCCCGGTTGCTTTGCTCTAAATTTCAAGTGTTGGTAAGGAGTCTTGTGTGAATTTTATGAAATTTCTGTACTCTATGTGGAATTTATTATGACATGGTGGGATGGGGTTGCACGCCGCAATAAGAGGAATAAATGAGGATTTATGAGGAGGAATAAGGGTGAATATAATTATTCGGTGGGATCGGGTTGCACGCCGCAACAGGAAGAATAAGGGTGGATTGAAACAGAGTAATAAGTGTGAACTATTATGTTGATGTTGATATATGGTGGGATCAGATTGTGCACCGCAACTTATACATATATTAATTATTTTTATTGAAATTGTTACGGAGAAATAAGGGAGGATTGGTGGGATCGGGTTGCGCTCCGCAACATACATATATTATATGTTTTTAATGTAATTGTTACTGAGGAATAAGAGAGGATTTGTGGGATTGGGATGCACGTCGCATCAATGTATGTGTTTATTTATTCTTCATTGATTGTGTAAGTTATTAGATGGTTTTATACTTTGCTTAAGGATTGGTTATAGTTGGATATGGATAAGACACTGAGATTATGTATTTACTTATTTATTCTTGAAATTTATTGCTTAAATTATTGTTCTCCCTTTCCTTTCTATCTTATTAATTATAGTCGGTAGTGTGTATATATATTTATATATATTATGGGTGTCATGTTGTAGCCTCGTTACACCTTCATCGAGGTTAAGCTCGGCACTTACCAGTACATAGGGTCGGTTGTACTAGTACTGCACTCTGCACTTTTTGTGCAGATTACGGAGCAAGTTGTCTCAGATTCGCAGTTGGAGACCCAAGGTAGTCCTGTTGGCGTCCGCAGGCCCTGACGTCCTCTTCCATATCTCTTATTTACTGTTTTTCTTACATTCCAAAAACAGATGTAAATTCCTTTCAGACTCATGTTTGTAGAAAATCATAGTGTGTTCGTGAAATTGTGACACCAGATTTTTGGGGAAAAGTAGGATGTAAATGACTTCGATTCCTATATTTACCTTACAGTTATTCCATTTTATCTTGTTTAATTGCTATTAATTACTAAAAATGGACATAAATGGCTAAATAAATCTCTACCATTGGCTTGTCTGGCAAGTGTGATGTTAGGCGCCATCATGATCCCGACAGTGAGAATTTCAGGTCGTGACATTTAACTGGATCCTTTTTAAATATTTTAACAAAGTTCTCATCTTTTTTACAAATTTTTTTTCTTAAAAGAGGTGTTATATAGAGTTCCATGGAGTTGTTATTTATTGTATTAGAAGTAGATCATGAAAATAATAATTAGTTCTCTCTTCTCGATACTTAACTTTTATGGGCAGCCTACGATTTTACCTTTTGTTGGCTTTCTCAGGTTCTCGCTTCCCTTCTCCTTATGTAATGTGTCAAGAATAAATTATGAGCGTAATTTAATCTCACGATTTAACGATAGCCTCTTATGACTTTCCATTTAACTTTATGAAAGCATAACCACAATCATGATTCCCCTATTTTCTTTCACTAATAATATTACCCACAAAAGCTGCAACAGGTAGGAAGGATAATTATAGTCAGTTTGGCCAAGCTTTTTTTGGGCCAAAAGTGCTTTTTTGGCCAAAAGCACTTTTGGCCAAAAATTGAGGTGTTTAGCCAAGCTTTTGAAGGAAAAACAATGCTTTTGAGGAGAAGTAGAAGCAGTTTTGAGAAGTAGAAAAACATAATTTCTTTCCAAAAGCACTTTTCTGAGAAACACTTTTGAGAAAAATACACTTAGAAACAGTTTTCAAAAACTTGGCCAAACACTAATTACTGTTCAAAATTACTTTTCAAATTAATTAGTCAAACACAAACTGCTTCTCACCAAAAGCACTTTTTTTAAAAGTACTTTTGAGAAAAACACTTCTCAAAATAAGCTGATTTTAGAAGCTTGGCGAAACAAACTATTAGTTTGATGGTAGAAAAACTAATGGGTAGATAAGAGTATTTAATTTAGTTTTTGTAGGTAAAATTATAAAAGTACCTATATAGTTTTGGACTCTAGGAGATGTTGTCCTCCCCATATGGATACAATCCAGGTCATTAGGTCAATATGACATAGATTTCAAATTAGTTACTATTTTAGAGCATTCGATTCATATGTAGCTACCATATTCTCTACACTCATCTCATTCTAGCAGAATCAACATTACCAATAGTGTTTGCACCAAACCAAAAATTTAAACTTAAGCCATAAAAAAAAAAAAAAAAAAAAAAAAAAAAAAAAAAAAAAAAAAAAAAAAAAAACCTTAACGCTCACAAAATTAAAATACACTTGGCACTTAACCATTAACAAGTGATGAAAGCATAGATCAAAGATACGTCGTGTTGCATTTATTGGTTCTGGCGCAAAGTGGTTAAAAATTTTGTACCTCTTGGGTTATCCAGTTTGGCTTTCTAATAGAGAGATCTAAGGATGTAGGTCAGTTGACTAATGCTCTCAATTAAAGACATGGTTATCGTTTGACTAATAAATGAAGGGGAAAAAAACATTGAGTTCCCAAAGGGGCTCCAACTGGGCTGCTCCACTATTTGGTGTGCCAAGAGCATCATTGCCATTGCGAAGATTTTTGAAAGATGAAAGACCTGCTTACCCCTATCCATGGGTAATTCTTTACATCAAAAGAGGTGTGTCAACAGATCAACGAACCCTAACAAAGTCGACTTCAACATGAATCTAGACGGAGAAAAATTAGTTACTAAAATTAGAATATATATATATATATATATATATGACGAGGGCAAGCTTAACTATATTGTAACCAAAGCTTTAAGCACTTGTTGACTTGTAGTGACATTCATCGATGGTAGAGTAAGCCAGCCCTTCCGATTCAAGAGATGCTATTGCTTCCCTATCAAGATTCGAAAAAGATAAAGGTTACAGTTACAATCTGCATGCAAATGAAAATGAGGAACAAAATTATCCTTTATCTTTTTGCTTGATAGATAAAGAGATATACTTGATTTTCTCCGGAGGAACTTTAAGGAGTCGTTTGGTATGAGGTATAAGAAGGTATAGTGCTGGTATAAAAATTTAATACCACTTTATTATTACTTTGTTTGGTTAGCAAATCAGGTATAAGTTATCCCAAGATTAAAATAAACACCGGAATAACTTATACCTTACAGAGGGTGGGGTAATTAGTACCGGTATAACTTATACATTCTTCTTACAAATTATGCAATTGTCATATTTAATACAACATACCAAATAGCGGATAAAAATTCAGCATAACTAATCCCAGCATAACTTATACCAGTATAACTTATCCCGGCATAAGCCGTATTCAAACCAAATGAACCCTAAGTTGTTGAGCAATTTCATTCCAGTGTATCCCTTTCTCCTGTGAACTGAACATGGATAAACGGTAAGTTTTTGTCTAGGAAACATGATCAACTCAAACGAAGATGAATGCAAAGACCCCTTTTACAATATTACAACATGGTATTAAAAGCAGTTGAGTGCTACATGTTGCAGAATTACTCAGACGCCAACTACATGTTCCACAAAAAGCAAAATTGGTATCTATCTTGATTTCCAAATGAAGCATGGAAATCTTCATCTTTTTGCTAGTTTGATGTAAGATTCACCATATTTCGATGTGTTTCTTCCTTAAGGGCATAATTATTGTGATTCCCTCTACTATACAATATCACTTACTCCTACAAATACAGAGCAGTGTTCTTATTTTCATATCCATATCCATATCCATATCGAAACAACATTCCAATCGTCCTTAAATTTTAATTGCTACAAATATGCATGACCAATCAAGCACCGAAAATTACCTCCACAAGTTGTTCTCATCAAAGAACATTTTCCAGATAATAGTTTCGGAAAACGTTATATGTGCAATCAAATTTATAGCCGTGGTGTCTAGTCCAACTTGAGTCGGGGGACGATTTTGGCCAAATTATGATGGACGTGAACCCATGGTCTTTCCTCTAAAATAGATATTTTATGTACATATTTTCCTAAAATTGATCTTATTGGTTGGCCCCATGCTCCAAAATGGTTGAATTGTGCATTTGGTTAAAAATTGAGTTATCTACCGAAAAGAAGAGAGATCAGTTCTCACTAAATATTCTTTTTTCTTCCTTTTCAGTGATGCACCCATGTTCTAAAAATTCTAGATCCGCCTCTGGCTTGAGCGCACATCAACCAATTCCATAGATACTTGCTACTTCCCACAAGCACAACCAAATAGGATTCACTTTTTTCAGTAAATATTTGGCTTAAAATGGCAAGTAATGTCAAATCAAATGCCTTCAGCACTTTGAGGCAGTAGTTTCAAAGCTGCTGACCTCTTTTCTACTTCTCCTTTCTTTCAGAACTATAACTTTTTCAGAATCAACTGCTCTGTACAAAATATAATTATCCCATAAAGTTTACTAAAATACTCTCAGAGCATCATCTTCATTGCAAAATATGAACATAGATAAATCATGTTGTGTTCAGTGTCTGCTCAAGAGGATTCAGATTTGGGCTGTATATGCGTCTTTTGTATACATATGCATGTATGTGTGTATGAATGACAGTGTCTTTTCTAGCTTCACAAGTTAATCACAGTAGAGAAGTTACTCAAATCAGGTAAACCTATATTCTTTCGGCTGCCAAATTTACTTGGAATGTTTGAAAAGCCAACTAGATACCATTTAACTCTCAGAAACGAGTGTGACGAAGGATAATGTTACTCCTTTCTCTTCAATTTGAGGTTCCTTGTCTTTTTAAAAGGTCAAACTTGATCAAACTTATTTCTAATAATTCTCTCGTATGCTTTTGAAGAACAAAATGAGAAAAATAACAAAATATAAACAAGTAAAATCAAGAAGAAGCTTCCTGGATTTCAAATGCTGAATAAATCTTTCATCAAATTAGAGTTTTAAGAGAATCTTGATTTTTGGATGAACAGGGCATTGTTCACTTTGAGATGGAGAGGAAACCAAAACCAAAAAAGTTAGTTTAACTCTTGAAAACTAGACTATGTCATTTGGAAAGCATACGATTCATAATCCATAAAATTTGCTCTTCTGAAATAGTTTATCAACCAAAGAGAAGCTATGAGCATCATGAATCAGTGATATGATTAACACCATATTAAACAACTTACAGTGACGACGGCTGCTCCAAATAATCCATCACTGCCTTCTCTATGTTCTTGAGCCCATCGATGCTCAAATGTCCAGACAACTGAAAGAAATAATGGATGAAGCAGATAATCAAACAAAATCATCTGTGCATGATGCATAATAGAATAGGAATCTGGAATCATCATTTACCTCATAGTCTAATACTAACCTGACTGGAATTGAATCCACTTGAAGGGGCACTAACTGCTGCAGGCACATCAGTAATCAGTTTGACCGGGAGCGGAGACAGAGAGACCGCTCTGTATTGGAGAAACGCGTAAAAGGTATTCTACAAGTGGGACTGTAGAAGGAATAGAAAAGGATGATTTATATCAAATTCTCATTTGCTTGTAGAAGCCAGATTTTTACCTGTGGCTTCCTATTGCAGTGATGGACATAGATACATTCAAGGAAGTGTGTAGCAACTTCATTGTAATCAATTATCGGTCTGAAATATCATCAACGACCAAAACAGTGTGTTTATTGATAAGCTTATAAAAGAATCACTACATACAAGGATGTAAAGTCTTTAGCAATCTTTCTGGCAAGGGTGACAAAGAGTTAGGATAAACCTTTTGTTAAAGACTTGGAAGGAAGAGAATTTGGGAAAATTTTCACATATCATATTTTGGAGGAAAATAAAAGCTAAAGAAACCAACTTCATTTTACATTAGTTGCACATGCAGCATAAACTAAGTTACTGGGAGATAAAATGCTTGCTTTCGAAAGGTTAAGAGGTGCTATGCATATCTTGAAAACTCAGGGATGCCGCGTGAAAACCGGGCAAACAACTGGGGAGAATGGAGTCTCACCCTTCATCAACAAGTGATTCTAGAGTTCAATTTAATTAAAACTAAGGTCCATAAGGGACAAACAATATAAAATCTCCAATTTCCAAGTAATAAGCCAAACTAAAGATTAGTCAAAGCTGATCTGTGGAACAAGCAAAGTTCAACCACAAACCACCCGAAGATAATTTCGGCACTCAATATCACTATAGACATCCTAAAAATGATCAAGAAAGAGAAACACAAAGAAAGCTATACATAGGAATTGAAAGTTATAACAAGAAACAGATCTGGAAATCAATGTCGAAAACCTCACACCATCTGAAAAGACACTCAAAGGACATTAATTCACAAACAAAGAGGACACAAGTCCAAGAAAATAGTTTCTATAACAAATAAACACTAAGCTGTCCTGATTCAATTCCATAGCGATGTCCCCAGCGTCCAATACCAAATTGTTTGTCTTCTGATATTCTACCTTTCTCTAGGCAAAAACAAAAAGTTGGGAGCGTAAACTTCAATACAGTGTACAACAAGAGGTGGCCTAATTGATAAATTATGGATCAGTCTTAAAATGTTTAAGAAACTACCTGGAAAAGCAGATATTACATACTTGAAATGACTCATCATACCAAAGTTTGATAAAGATCATAAAGTTCAATTGACGAAACACCATAAGATATAAACTGTAAATCTCTATGGTTCTCAGTGAACACCTCACACTTGAAGGACTGCAAATTTGGCTATGTAAGTTGAAACCAGGTAGTGCTAAAGAGAAAGGTTGTTCCCCCATCAGAGAGAGCACAAATAAACTAAGTTGCTCGGACACGGGTGCGGGTGTCCGATATGGGTGCGGATCTAGAGGTTGGATCCTTCGAGATATAAATTCTAAGATTCGGGGATAAGGATACAGGTGCAGGGATCCGGTTAAAAATAATTCAAAAATAAATAAAAATATATCTTGGTTATGAGTAATTTGGTGGAATACTTATATATAGCTTGTAAAATATGGATTTCTTTTTTATTCTCAAGTTGTAGATAAGTAAAGAATTGATTTCTTGGATAAGGTATGCTATTTTCTTCAAATTCGCCCTAGTTTTGATTCTGATTTCGGGAATCAAATTGTATCTCGTCTCGAATTTTTCCATCCGTCGCGGTCAAAGTACCCAAAATTATTTGACCAAATCCAGTACGAATCCCATACCCATACCCATACTAGTGTCGTGTCGACACGGGTACGGGCGTACCGCACCTAAACTGCCGTGTCGGAGCAACTTAGCAAATAAATGAACAAAGAGATCATCCTTGCCATAAAAACTAACAAGTAGAAAAGGATTACGGATTAGTTTTTCCCCAGTAATTAGAGAAAAATCAAGGATGTGAATATTCTGTCAAAAAAGTAGTTCCATTCGTTGAAGAAATTATGAGATCATGATATTGTCTAACTCTTGAGAAGAGAAAGGTATTATCCGTTAGAGATATTAATGACGAACTGCAACATAATTGCAATAACAAGTAAGGAAAATTTGCCAAGAATAGAGCATTTATTAAAATAGAACAAGAATAAAAGCATAGACTTCACAAAACCTGATAGCAAAAATGACTAGCTGTGTTTTACCCTGAAAACCTTTCAAGTGTCCGTGGACCCGCACATACATCCCATCCCTGCTTAAAGAAATGTTAGATTTACAAAGGTAAAGAAAGAGAAAACACATCATTGGCTCCCAAATGGTTGATAGAGACGATACTTCCTTGGTATCCACGGCAGTGGCGGAGGTAGAATATCCGTAAAGGGAGTTAAAAAAAAATTGTAGCTAGTAGGAATTAAACCTATGACCTTATCAAGGTTTTGAACTCTCTTGACCACTAAACTACACTTCTGAATTATGTTAAGGGGGTTCAAAACTTAATATATAGAGGTAAAAAATAGATTTTGTCTTATATATATAGTGTAATTTTTCGGCGGAGGGGGGTTTGGATGAACCCCTCTCGCCCCCCCTAAATCCGCCCCTGATCCACAACATCATTCACCATGCAAAAGGGTAAGAGATTAAACCTAGAGCCATCAAGCTTCAAATACTGCATTATTTATTAAGTTTGGTCAAACTTGTTGCATTTCAATTAGGGAAAATACAAGTTCACCTTCATTTTCAACTTGTTGCACAGAAAGAAACGTTTTTTAAGAAGGCACTTTCACTTTAATGTACTGAAAGCAGTATTAGGGATAAAAGCATCCCAACCAATTGATAGGAAAATGACTAATAACACAGTAAAGACCCTGTATCACCATCTTAAATACTTCAAGAAACACAGCCAAAATGTGAAAGTTACTTAAACAAGTAAGTTTTAATTTAAGTGCTCTTGCAGCAATGAATCCCCTAAGGATGACCATTGTTTGCCCCCTAACAGCATGTGGATCCTATATGCATTGCTATGTCTTTATATAAGTGAGAAAATGTAATGTCAAGAAAAAGAAAAGCAAGAAAATTTACCATCTAGTGCATTCAATGCGACCAGTGCCATCATCAATTGTAAAAGCCACATCTCTCACTCTCTCGGATTTTTTAAATGCTAATCCGACCAAAGCCAAAAAGTTGGGTAAAATTTCACAGACAACCCCAAAATATCTTTTCTAGTGGAAGGAATAAATTTAAAATATTTTACACAACACTGGAAATGGCACTTTAGCGCACAGTAGAAATTGCGTTTGAACATGTATTTTTTTTAAATAAAAAATTAAAATTTTATGAGTGCAAGAAAAATTTCGCCCAAAAACTACCCTAAACTAGATTTTGGAAATTTGAAATTTTTTTAAAAACTAATCATATTCCATGAACAAATAATAATTTAATTTTTTTTTTTAAAAAAGTTGCCAAAACTCATGGTCAAATGGGAGCTTAGAGTTTAGTGGCAACCAAAATTTTGACCCACAAAAGAAAACAAATTAAGTCCAAAATTAAGTAAAATTTCTCACAATTGTAACAGAAAAAACAAATAAAATTTGACGAGTCAATTCCTTGGATGGTCAGCCAAGCTATTGGGATATCCTACCAAAGTCACTTCGTTTTATTTAGGAAAAAAAAATCACCAATTGCCTTTAGACTCAAAAAATAAAAAGGACATATTTAATATATTACATCATATTAAGATTCTATTTTTTAATAATAAAACTCATTTAACACATGATCAAGTACACATCTAACCCACCCAACATGAAAAGGTTAACTATCAATATATTTGTCACGATCCAAACTACCAAGTCGTAATGGTCCTATTGTGGTACTAAGTTAGCCGACTCATTATCCAAAACATACAATATTTCATTTCAAAAATCTATCTTTCAAACCATTTAATCATAATCCTTTCGGAAAAAACCCAAAACAAAGGAAAAATATGCGGAAAATGCAGCATGACATCGGGTGTCACCAGTCATGAGCATCTATGATACAAGGTTGATAGCACTAGGTCCAATACAGTCTACAAAGAAAAGAAGTCTAATAGAAATAACCACTGGAGGATAGGAGAGAGAAGAGCAAGGTTGCGGTCGCCATGCAGCTACCTTGCTAACTCCGAGATCTGCGGTGGATGATATCAACACTCACTGAACGTCCCGTGACACCTGGATCTGTACACAAGGTGCACGGAGTAACGTAAGTACGTCAACTCAGTAAGTAACAACCATAAATAAAGACTAAGTGGCAGTAACGAGCAGAAAAATCATATAAAGTTCATAATATAAAGTCTCAGTTAAACAACAAAATGACAAATCAATATTCGAGTCAAAACATCTCGAAAAATCTCCAGTTTTGATAGAAAACATGTATAAATATTTTCAACAGTTTCAATAGAGGCTCAATACCAAGATAGAGTGAAAATAGTGATGTCATAGACAAGCCCCTCGGGCAAAATATCACTCATAAACAGCCCCTCTGGCAAGCCTCACAATCACTCGTGAACAGCTCCTCGGGCATACCTCACAATCACTCATATCAGCCCCTCGGACATACCTCGCCATCACTCATGTCTCCCAATCACTCGGCACTCGCACTCAGTAGGTACCTGCGCTCACTATGGGTGTGCAGACTCCGGAGGGGCTCCTTCAGCCCAAGCGCTATATCAAGCCAAATCATGGCATCAAATCACTTTGGCCCTCGGCCTATATCAAAACATGTTGCGACGTGCAGCCCGATGCCATATCATATCCTCACAAATCAGGCCCTCGGCCTTACTCAGTCATAAACCTCACAAGTCACTCGGGCATTTTAGTAAAATCAGGGGACTCAACCCAAAACAAATTTCATATACTTCAAAATAGAGTAATGAAACTGAATTAAACAGGTAAAAATCATGACTAAGGATAGATTTCAAATCAAAATAGCGTAAGGATAGTAATAAAATACTCCTGAGGGTCCAAACAGTACTGGCTCAAGGCCCAAAAGATGGCATTCAGCCCAAGTTATAAGAATTCTTTCTATAACACATAGCTATTATACAACATTAATCAAAATATGCAACTCCACAGTTGCTACGGAACGGACAAAGTCACAATCCCCCAACGGTGTATGCCCACACGCCTGTCACCTAGTATGTGCATCACCTCAATATAGTGAAATAGTACGAAATCCAGGATTTCATACCCTCAAGACTAGATTTACAATCGTTACTTACCTCAAATCGGGCACAACTCTGGCCCGCGATGCTCTTTCCCCTTGATTCAACCTCCAAATGCTCCGAATCTATCCAAAATCAGTATATTATCATTAATACATGCTAAGGGAATGAATCTCATATGAAATTATCAACTTAGATCAGAAATCTCGAAATTGGTCAAACCCGACCCACTGGCCTACGTCTCGAAATCCAATAAAAGTTACAAAACTAAGGAACCCATTCACTCACGAGTCCAGCCATACCAAATTTTATCAAAATCCGACTTCGATTCGATATTAAACTCCCAAAAATCCACTTTATGAAGTTTCTACAATTTTTCCTCAATTTTCACCCCAATTCACTAATCAAATGATGAATTCAATGATATATTCATGTATTTTAGCCAAATCCGAGTTAGAATCACTTACCTCGATGAATTTCTTGAAAAATCTTTAAAAAATTGCCAAAACCCGAGCTCTCTAGGTTAAAATATGAACTAAAACCTTGAATCTCGTATTTATAGTGCACCCCTCGAATCCCTATTTCGCTGACCTCCAAATACCACCGCCGCCGAGCTCGCCGCTCCGTAGTCCGCAGAATTCCCACCGCGACCGCGAAAGTCTCCAGCTCCTGGGGTCGCGACCCAAGCCTCCGATGTCTGCGCCAGCCTCTACCGCTGACCGCGGAATACTGCTGCCCCCACGAAGTCCCTCCGCTGACCGCAAAATTTCGGCGCGGTCCGCACTCCCAACTTCAGAGACCATCATCAGCAACACCAGCAGCTGTTTTTCAACAGCTAAACTTATCTGTTGACCATCCGAAACACACCCGAGGCCTTTGGGACTTCAACCAACCATACCAACGCATCCCATAACATCATTCAAACTTAGCCAAACCTACGAATAACTCAAAATATAACCAAAACATCAAATCAAGCTCAGATTCAAGCCCAAGAACTCAAAACTCCTAAATTCCACAAACGACGCCGAAATCAACCAAACCTTGTCCGAACATCCTCAAATTTTGCACGCAAGTCAAATATGACACCATAAATCTATTCCAAATTCTGGAATTCCATTCCGACCCTGATACCTTGTAAAGACCCGTAAAATTTCTTAACTAAATAAGATGCCCGGTTAGGTCCCCATGTTGTTATAATTGTAGAAATTCTTAAAAATGGACCTTTTTGAAGTAAAAAGGTACCCCGGGACTTAAAAGATAAAGTTTTCCAGAATTGTGCGGATCTGCGGTCTACTATGCGATCGCAGATCATGTATGCGGACCGCATAGTGTTCGCATACCTGGGCAACTTGTTTTCTTTTTGGCTCAGCTGAAGGCCATTTACGCGACAGGAATGCGGACCGCATATCAGGAATGCGATCGCATTCCTGACTGCATTCCCTACTTCGGGGCTTCTAATTTCTAAATTTTATACCCGACCCCTAGTATTATAAAACACCTACCCCTTTCATTTTAACGTCTATCTGACTAAAATAGAGAGAAGGGAGAGTGATTTAGTGAGAGAAAGCCATCTCCTCCACCAAATTGGTCCTCCATTTCTACTCAGGCCTGGAAATCTTCGAGTAGTCGTTGTCTTCTTCACGATAAGAGGTAAAGTTCTCACCCCATTTTCCTTAAATTCTAGGATTCTAGTTAAAATGGAACACACCTAGGTGGTTCTTGAAGATAAAAGTAAGACCTTGCATGCATGTGATTAACTTACCATAATCTAGTAAAGGAAGTAAGTTAGAGAAATTCTCACTAGAAAAAGGGTTTAGTTAATCTAAGGGATCATATAGTGTTTGATAAAATGCCCAAATGAGTTTATGATTTCTAAATTCTAAGTCTGATCATGTCATCTTGTAAATTAGATTGAAGGCGTTAGCAGGTCCGGTGGTTTGAGAATAGATATTAGAGGTAAATTCCGACTCGAGGAATGTATGGCTAACTTTAATCTTTGTAGAGTCGCCTTGTTAGGGTCCGAGCATTCGGTATGAATTCCTGCCTTGATTGTGTTTGAATCGATTGTCCTATTGTAATGAGATGACGAATCATGTTCTCTGAATACCTTAGTTGATTTTCATGTCACCATGCTACTTGAGATTGTGAAATATGATTCTTTGTGCTTACCCTGTCACGTGCAAGACTCATTATATGCTTGAACTTATCGATATGAAAGAAAGTGATACTAAATGAATGAAAAAGGTAATGAACTCAATTGTTGAATGTATCCAAGTGTTAAGGGCTATGTAGTAAATGATGGAAAAGAAAAGTGAATTGATTTCACTGATGTAAATGGTTATGGCGTACCATACATGACTCACTGCTTGGTAGAGATTATTGTGCCCTTGATTTCACATGGTTGTTCGGTTGTTATGAATTTATACTCTTGATGATAGAAATACTTGTGATTGAATTGTTGATTGTTGTTGCTATTTAAATGACGTCGGCGGGATCGGGTTGTGAGCTGCAACAGAAGAAATAAGGGTGGAATGTTGAGAAGTAATAAGGGTGTAATATGATTGTACGGTGGGATCGGGTTGCGCGCCGCAACAGAAGAAATGGGGGTGGAATGATGAGAATAAATAAGGGTGGAATATGATTGTAAGGTGGGATCGGGTTGCGCGCCGCAACAAGAGAACAATTGAAATATGAAACTGAGAAAACCTCATTTGTGATTCTCTGTATCTCTGTGCAAGAAATTGTTTGGTTTCTTTGACTGCCTCACATCTATGCACTGTTTTGATTTTACTTAGAGTAAAGTTTGTCCATACATACTAGTACTATTCCATGGTACTAACGTCCCTTTTGCTGGGGGCACTACATCTTTTATATGGATGTAGGTGGTTCTATAGCAGGTAGCTCAGTCCGCCGATAGTGGTGCCTCCCTCTCATCTCCTCAGCAGTTCTGGTGAGCTCCACTTCCTTTCGGGGCCGTATGTAGTCTATGCTATCTTCTTTTGTATATTTTTCCCCTTTAAGGTATAGCAGGGGCCTTGTTGCCGGCAAATCTATATACTCTTCTTTGTATCTTTAGAGGCTCTGCAGAAACTGTGTGGGTTGTATATATATTTTGGGTAGTAGTTGTAATTATTCAAAATCGTGGTCCCCTGATGGAAATGTTGTGTTTAGTTTGTATAATTTTGGGGTTATCAAATGATTGAAGCTTTAAAAGAGGAAAATGGAAATTATGTTGTAAATTCATACCTTGATTCCATTTGCTATATCATTTATAAATTTGTATATTGTGCACACGGGGTAACGCGTTGGGTAGGAAAGGCAATCCAGGTCCGCTTGACCGAAATCATCCGGTTAGGCGCCGGTCTCGTCCCTCAGTTTTGGGGCGTGACATACCTAATTTTTCACTCCGGTCGGAAATCGCCAAATTCCAAACTTCGCCAATTAAAGTCTAATTCTACCATGGACTTCCAATAACATCCTGCACCCGAACCAACCAACCCGATACCATGAAATACGGCTGAACAACACCTAAAGAAACAGAAATTGGGGAAACAGGTTATAACTATCGAAACGACCGGCCGGGTCGTTACATCCTCCCCATCTTAAGCAAACGTTCGTCCTCGAACGAGTTTAGAAATATACCTAGAGTGTCAAATAGGTGTGGATATATGCTCCGCATCTCCCGTTCGGTCTCCCAGGTGGCCTCGTCCGCAGGTTGGCCTCTCCACTGCACTTTACTGAAGTTATATCTTTTGACCTCAACTTTTTAACCTGCCGACCCTTATCGGCTCAACATCATAAGTCATATCACCCTCCAACTGAACTGTTCTAAAGTCCAAAACATGGGACGGGTCGCCAACATACTTTCGAAGCATGGATACATGAAACACCGGATGCATATTCGACAACCTGGGTGTCAAAGCAAGCTCGTATGCCACCTCCAAAAATCCTCCGAAGTACCTCAAATGGACCAATAAACCGGGGGATCAACTTTCCCCTCTTCCCAAACCTCATAACACCTTTCATAGGTGAAACCTTCAGCAACACCTTTTCTCCAACCATGAAGGATGCATCATGGACCTTCCTGTCCGCATAGCTTTTCTGCCAAGACTGCGCCGTGCGGAGCCGCTCCTGAATCATTTTTACCTTATCTAAAGCATCCTGCACCAAGTTTGTACCCAAGAGTCTATCCTCACCCGGCTCAAACCAACCAACCGGAGACCTATACCTCCTCATATACAAAGCCTTGTACGGAGCCATCTGAATACTCGACTGATAACTATTATTATATGCAAACTCCGCAAGTGGAAGAAATTGATCCCATGAACCCCCAAAGTCGATGACACAAGCGCGCAACATGTCCTTCAGTATCTGAATAGTGCGCTCAGACTGCCCATCTGTCTGAGAGTGAAAAGTTGTGCTCAACTCAACCTGAGTACCCAACTCCCACTGCACGGCCCTCCAAAATTGCGATGTGAACTGAGTACCTCTATCAGAAATGATGGAGACTGGGACGCCATGCAGTTGATTTATCTCTCGAATATAAATCTCGGCTAACCTCTCTTATGTGCAAGTAGTACCAACAAGAATGAAGTGCGCAGTCTTGGTCAGCCGATCCACAATAACCGATATAGCATCAAACTTTCTCGGAGTCCGTGGGAGCCCAACTACAAAGTCCATGGTAATCCGCTCCTACTTCCACTCCGGAATATCTAATCTCTGAAGTAAGCCACCCGGTCTCTGATGCTCATACTTAACCTGCTGACAGTTGAGACACCGAGCTACAAATCCAACGATATCCTTCTTCATATGCCTCCACCAATAGTGTTGTCTCAAATCCTGGTACATCTTCACGACACCCATATGGATGGAATACAGTGAGCTGTGGGCCTCCTCAAGAATCAAATCTCGAAGCCCATCTACATTAGGCACACATATCCGACCTACATCATCATCACACCGTCATCATCAATGGTCACATCCCTGGCATTTCCTCGCCGGACCTTGTCCTGAAGAACGAGAAACTAGGGTCATCATACTGATGCTCCCGCATACGGTCATAAATAGAAGACCTGGAGGCTACGCAAGCCAATACCTATCTAGGCTCCGATATATCCAATCTCACAAGCTGGCCCACTAAGGCCTGAACATCCAACGCTAAAGGTCTCTCTGCTGCCAGAAGATATGCTAAACTCCCCAAACTCTCTGCCCGGTGACTCAAGGCATCGGCCACCACATTGGCCTTCCCTGGATGGTATAGAATAGTGATATCATAGTCCTTAAGAAGCTCCAACCATCTTCGCTGACGCAAATTAAGATCCTTCTGCTTAAACAGATGATGCAGACTCTAGTGATCAGTATAAATCTCACAATGGACCCCATATAAATAATGACGCCAAATCTTCAAGGAGTGAACGATGGCCGCTAACTCAAGATCATGAACCAGATAATTCTTCTCATGGGTCTTTAACTGGCGCGAGGCGTAGGCAATCACCCTACCCTCCTGCATCAAAACACAACCAATGCCTATCCTCGAGGCATCACAACCATGCTTCTATCTTCTTTGGGTCTACCTAAATACACTCACTGGATACCACTTGCCCCAAGAATGCTACCGAGCCAAGCCAAAAATAACACTTCGAGAACTTTGCATAAATTTTGTCCTCTCTCAACCTCTGCAGCACAACTCTCAAATATTGAGCATGCTCCTCCTGGCTACGAGAGTATACCAGAATATCATCAATGAACACAATCACGAAAGAATCCAAATATGGCTGGAATAGACTGTTCATCATATGCATGAACGCTGCTGGGCATTGGTCGGCCAAAAAGACATCACCAAGAACTCATAATGGCCATAACGGGTCCTGAAAGCTATCTTAGGAATATCCGCATCTCGAAACTTCAGCTAGTGATACCCGGACCTCAAGTTTATCTTATAGAACAACCTCGCTCCCTGAAGCTGGTCAAACAAATCATCAATACGAGGCAAAGGATAATTGTTCTTGACTGTGACCTTGTTCAACTGCCTGTAGTCAATACACATTCTCATGGAACCATCCTTCTTCTTCACAAATAGAACCGGTGCACCCCAAGGTGACACACTAGGCCGAATAAACCCCTTATCCAGGAGTTCCTAAAGCTGCTCTTTCAATTCCTTCAACTCTGCCGGTGCCATAAGATACGGTGGAATAGAAATAGGCTGAGTGTCTGGCACCAAATCAATACCAAAATCAATATCCTTGTAAGACGACATGCCCGACAGGTCTACAGGAAACACGTCCAGAAAATCACAGACCACTGGAACAGAATCAATAGTGAGAGTCTCTGCACTGACATCCCTCACAAAAGCCAAATAATATAGACAACCTTTCTCAACCATACCCTGAGCCTTCAAGTATGAAATCACCCTACTAGGCACATAATCTATGGCACCACTCCACTCAACCCTCGGGAATCCCGGCATCACTAAGGTCACGGTCTTAGCGTGACAATCTAGAACAGCATGACATGGAGATAACTAATACATGCCCAATATCACATCGAAATCAACCATACTGAGCAATAACAAATCCACTCGGGTCTCCAGACCCCCAATAGACACTACACATGACCGATAGACGCAGTCCACAATAATAGTATCGCCCACAAGAGTAGACACATGAACAGATGTAACTAAAGGCTCACAAGGCATATCTAGAAAATGAGCAAAATATGTTGAAACATATGAATATGTGGAACCGGGATCCAATAAGATTGAGGTATCTCGATGACAGACTGAAACAATACCTGTAATCATGGCCTCTAAAGCCATAGCATCTGGTCTGGCTGGAAGTGCATAAAAATGGGCCTGACCACCACCTGATCGACCTCCCCCTCTAGGGAGACCTCTAGCTGCCTAACCCCACCCATAACTGGCTGGGCGGGTGGTGAAATAACTGGAGCTGAAGTCGAGGGATGACTTCTCTACTGGGATAGACCCCCATGTCAACGAGGACACTGCCTCCACATGTTCCCAAGCCCTCCACACTCAAAACAACTCCCTGGTACGAGGGATGGGCACTGAAGGGAACCCCTAGCACCGGGATAACTGGTAGAAGAACCTAGCATGGAGGACCCCTGAACTGATGGTGCACGGGATGAACTATGGACTGGAAGGGCACTGAATGATGAGTGACCCGGATGAGAACTGCGAGAACCATGCCCCAGTGATGCGCCACTGTGAACTGCGCGAGCTGACTGAGCAGGCCTAAATGGACGGCATCTGCCATGTTGAAACTGACCCCATGTGGGGCACCATTGAATCCACCCTGACCACAAGGCCTCTTAGCTTCCCTCTCAATCCGCTAATGACCACGAATCATCTCAATCTGTCGAGCAATATCGACAACCTCATCAAAAGTCACACCAAATACCCTCTCTCGGGTCATAAGCAATCGAAGCTGAAAACCGAGTCCATCTATAAACCTCCTGATCCTCTCTCGGTTTGTGGGCACCAACAATACCGTATGACGAGCCAACTCGGAGAATCGCATCTCATACTGTGTAACAGACATCTCACTCTGGCGAAGCTGCTCAAATTGCATGCGCAGCTCCTCTCTGCGGGACTCAGGTACAAACTTCTCCAAAAAGAGGACGGAGAACTGCTGCCAAGTAAGGGGCGCTGCGCCAACCGGCCTACGCCTCTCGTAAGCCTCCCACCAGCTAAGTGCAGCCCCAAAGAACTAGAAAATAGTGAATGTGACCCCACTGGTCTCCAGAATACCTGTTGTCCGAAGCATCCTCTAACACTTGTCCATCAAACCCTGTGCATCCTCACCCTCAGCACCACTAAATGCCGGAGGCTAGAGTCTCCCAAACCTCACCAATCTGCGCTGCACGTCCTCGGGCATAACAGGAGCTACATAGTAAACCTACTAAACCTGCTCATGACTTGTGAGACCTATGTAACCTAGGCTCTGATACCAACTTGTCACGATCCAAACTACCAAGTTGTGACGGCGCCTATCGTAGTACTAGGCTAGCCGACTCATTACCTAAAACAAACGATATTTCATTTCAAAAATCTATCTTTCAAACCATTTAATCATAATCCTTTCGGAAGAAACTCAAAACAAAGGAAACATATGAGGAAAATGTAGCCCGACATTGGGTGTCACCAGTCATGAGCATCTACGATACAACTTTGATAGCACTAGGTCCAATACAGTCTACAAATAAAAGAAGTCTAATAGAAATAAATACTGGAGGATAGGAGGGAGAAGAGCAAGGCTGCGGTCGCCATGCAGCTACCTTGCTAACTCCGAGATCTGCGGTGGATGATATCAACACTCATTCGAACGTCCCATGACACCTGGATCTGCACACAAGATGAAGGGAGTAACGTGAGTACGCCAACTCAATAAGTAACAACCATAAATTAAGACTGAGTGGCAGTGACGAGCAGAAAAATCACATAAAGTTCATAATAAAAAGTCTCAGTGAACAACAAAATGACACATCAGTGTTCGAGTCAAAACATCTTGTAAAATCTCCAGTTTTGATAGAAAACATGTATAAATATTTTCAACAGTGTCAATGGAGGCTTAATATCAAGATAGAGTGAAAATAGTGATGTCATAGAGAAGACCCTCAAGCAAAATATCACTCATAAACATCCCCTCGGGCAAGCCTCACAGTCATTCGTGAACAGCACATCGGGCATACCTCACAATCACTCATATCAGCCCCTCGGGCATACCTCGCCATCAATCCTGCTCCTAGTCACTCATAATTCGGCACTCGGCACTCAGCACTCGCACTCAGTAGGTACCTGCGCTAACTGGGGGTGTGTACAGACTCCGGAGGGTCTCCTTCAGTCTAAGTGCTATATCAAGCCAAATCATGGCATCAAATCACTCAGGCCCTCGGCTTATATCGAAACATACTGCGGCGTGCCGCCCGATCCTATATCATGTCCTCACAAATCAGGCCATCGGCTTTACTCAGTCATAAATCTCATAAGTCACTCAGGACTCAGCCCAAAACAACTTTCATCTACTTCAAAATAGAGAAATGAAACCGAATTAAACAGTAAACATGTAAAAATCATGACTGAGGATAACTTTCAAATCAAAACAGCGTGAGGATAGTAATAAAATACCCCTGAGGGTCCAAACATTACTAGCTCAAGGCCCCATATACGGCATTCAGCCCAAGTTATAAGAATTCTTTCTATAACACATAGCTATTATACATCTTTAATCAAAATATGCAACTCCACAGTTGCTACAGAACGGACTAAGTCACAATCCTCCAACGGTGCACGCCCACACGCCCGTCACATAGCATGTATGTCACCTCAATATAGTGAAATAGTACGAAATTCGGGGTTTCATACCCTCGGGACTAGATTTACAACGTTACTTACCTCAAACGGGACACAACTCTAGCCCGCGATGCTCTTGCCCCTTGATTCGACCTCCAAATGCTCTGAATCTATCCAAAATCAGTATATTATCATCAATACATGCTAAGGGAATGAATCCCATATGAAAATTATCATTTTATATTAGAAATCCCGAAATTGGTCAAACCCGTCCCCCGAGCCCACGTCTCGAAATCCAATAAAAGTTACAAAACTAAAGAACTCATTCACTCACGAGTCCAACCATATCAAATTTTATCAAAATCCGACTTCGGAGCGACATTCAATTCCCAAAAATCCACTTTATGAAGTTTCTACAATTTTTCCCCAATTTTCACCCCACTTCACTAATCAAATGATGAATTCAATGATATATTCATGTATTTTAGCCAAATCCGAGTTAAAATCACTTACCCCGATGAATTTCTTGAAAAACCTTCGAAAAATTTCCAAAACCTGAGCTCTCTAGGTTAAAATATGAAA
Source organism: Nicotiana knightiana (assembly GCA_005239525.1). Taxonomy (NCBI): domain Eukaryota; kingdom Viridiplantae; phylum Streptophyta; class Magnoliopsida; order Solanales; family Solanaceae; genus Nicotiana; species Nicotiana knightiana. The sequence goes on from ML381284.1 coordinate 180,685, forward strand.
TAAAACCTTGAATCTCATATTTATAGTGCACCCCTCGAATCCCTATTTCGATGACCGCCAAATACCATCGCCGCCGCGCTCGCCGCTCCGCAGTCCGCGGAATTCCCACCGCGACCGCGGAAGTCTCCAGCTCCTGCGGTCGCGACCCAAGCATCCACTGTCCGCGCCAGCCTCTACCGCTGACCACGGAATACTGCCGCCCCCGCGAAGTCCCTCCGCTGACCGCAAAATTCTGGCCCGATCCGCACTCCCAACTTCAGAGACCATCATCAGCAACACCAGTAGCTGTTTTTCAACAGCTAAACTTATCCGGTGACCATCCGAAACACACTCGAGGCCTTTGAGACCTCAACCAACCATACTAATGCATCCCATAATATCATTCAAACTCAGCCAAGCCTACAAATCAGTCAAAATAACACCAAAATATCAAATCAAGCTCGGATGCAAGCCTAAGAACTCAAAACTCCTAAATTCCACAAACGACGCCGAAATCAATCAAACCTTGTCTGAACATCCTCAAATTTTGCACACAAGTCAAATATGACACCACAAATCTATTCCAACTTCCGGAATTTCGTTTCGACACCGATACCTAATTTTTCACTACCGACCGGAAATCGCCAAATTCCCAACTTCGCCAATTTAAGCTTAATTCTACCATGGACTCCCAAATAACATTATGAACACGAACCAACCAACCCGATACCATGAAATATAGCTAAACAACACCTAAAAAAATAAAAATGGCAAAACGGGTTATAACTCTCGGAACGACCGGTCGGGTCGTTACAATATTAATGTGAAGAACTCTTTGTTTTCAAACTACATGCAAATCTAACACGATTACGACTATTCTTTCTTAACTTTTGGCCAATGGTCCATGTTAAGCCGTCAATATATTTATTAATATATTAATGTTAACTTTTGGTCAATGGTCCATTTGGGTACTCCTACAATGAACCGATGATATTGATAAAAATAAGTATATAATCAGAGACGAAAATCACATGCATCGGCATTTTTTTGAATTTTTCAAAAAATTGCATCTTATTTTGAGTAGTATGAGCCAAAACATCTAAGAGTAAAAGGGCAGTACGGGGCACTAAGCTCCCGTTATATGCAGAATTCGGAAAAAGACCGGACCACAAAGATCTATTGTACGTAACTTTATCCTGCATTTTTGGAAGAGGCTGTATTTCACATAACTTTTCTTCAGTGAAGCTGTACTGGAATTTCTCTGAATATAAATTAAAACAACAAAGTATTTCGTTGGCGGAAACATATATAAGTAAATATACAGAGAACACACACTTAAACCATAGACACAAACAGAAAAAACCCGATTCAAACACAAACAAGCAGAAAAACCCCAACTTCTAAGAAAATTAATCCAATATTTCGTTTGGTATTTGAAACTATTTCATCTTCTACCCTTAAAAAGACAAAGGTATGTAGCGGTTGGGGGGACAATTCCCTCCACAAATTTATTAAATTACTCCCCGAAGAACGGGAGTAATGCATTTTTTTCTTTGAAAAAATCATATTTGGATTATAGATCCCTCGAATTTTATGTTTTATCTCGTCTAGTTTCACGAAGCAATATGTGAGAATATGAATAGGCTACGACTTATAAGGTAGATCATTTTTTTTGGTCAGGTGAGTTAGATAAGTACTTGGGATGTGGTAAATGAGTTTTGTTATTAAAAATAGAATTTTAAATATGACATGGTATATTAAAAGCCCGTTTGAACATAAAAAAATTTCACTTTTTTCCAAAAATCTTTTTGAAAACAATGTTTGTTTATCAAATTCAACCCTTTTTTCAATTTCACTTGAAAATACATTTTTAAATTTGAAAAACTGGTTCTTACCAGTTTTTCAATTGAAAATGCATTTTTCACTAGTTTTTTATTTTACAAAATTTTGCCATGTACTTTTATAATTTATACAATGACCCCCAGCAAATATTTTAACTTACAACTACTGCAGAAACACAAAACGCATGTCTTTTCTTCTCACCAAAGTGTGCGGCTGCCTTTGCCATCCCAATCCTTTAAATAGGCAGGTTTTATTGAATTCTTGATGTACCCCAATATTAAAGAAGAACTTGTTCATATTTATGTTGTTTTTGGCTTAAATTCCTTCTCTGTGTATTAGTTGAATTAGCAAATGTGATATTGATTTTGCATTTTCTATGTATTGTAGTAAAGTAGAATATGATAACATTTGGGGTGGTTTTGATATATTTTATAAGTAGTGAGCTTTAAATCATGTTTCATGATTTTGGAAAAAATGGTATCAAAATATGTTGCAAGTATTATAACCAAACACAAACTTCATCTTCAATTGAAATTCCAAATTCCAACAAAAAAAAATTTGAAATGCATGGCCAGACGCCTATTAAATATGTCACTTTTATTTTTTGAGTCAAAGGACAATTGTTGGGTGATTTTTTTGTCCTCAATAAAACAAAAGTGACTTTGCTAGGATATTCCCATAACTTGGGTGATCATCCAAAGAATTGACTCAATTACGACCCACAAAAACTACAAACCAAAAATTAAGTGGAAATATTCTCATGTAAACCCGAATTTAGTGGCAGGTACTGAATAATAATATTCACCCTAAAAAATTCTAAACAGAAGAGTCAAGTCATCCAAAATATTACTTCCTCCCATTTCATATGACATTAAAATATGAACAGTCAAAGTGGTTTTTTCCTGAATCCTTGTAATCACAAACAATTGTGATTTGAAAATACTTTTAATTTCGTTTCCAGTTATGTGAAATCCCATTTGTTCTAGAAAAGAAGTTGTGACATAGATACCCCCAATTAATAACAAAATTTAAATGTTTTAACCCTTGTGCTCTGAATTCCATAATTCCTTTTATAACGGACGGAGATAAAAAAAAGAACAAATTCTTGACTTCAAAAGAAAAAAAAGAAGAAGAAAAACAACACTTACATTATTGACAGTGGGGAGTGAAAAGACCAATGCAGCAGAGAACGACTGCATGAATCGGAATCCACTTATTAAGACAGACGACCGAGAAAGAAAGGCTCCGCGTTCGAACATTGGTTGATCTTAACTTAGCGTGCTAAGTTAGATTTCTCATCACTTGATTGTATTGCTTGATACCCACTTAGTAGTAAATTAATAATATTCAAACCAAAAAACTCGAACGAACATTATAAAAGTTGCATCCAATATACACCGTGTGATTTGCTACCATAATTTTTAGTTTTTCAATGCAGTCGATTTATTCAAAAATCCAAAACTTGCGGTTGATCGTCAAAAACACGTCAGATTTAATTAATAGATGCAGTGTGAGTATTATTTATTTATCAATATTTTTGCAGTTGATCGAGCTTTCAACAAACACTTTAAATTTTGCATTATTTTTGTGGTCGATCGAGCTTCATATTATAATTAATTAGAATCAAACTCTTTTTTTGAAGTTTAACAATCGGAAAAAAAAAATCACGAAAAAAATAAAATTTTGTAATTTTATGTTACTTACAATTAGTTAGAAATCATATTTAGTTGTCTGATATTCGAAACTACATAACTTATAGAGCCTCCAATATTTTAAAAGCTTCTGATTTCATAATAAAATCATGCGAAGCTTCAACAAAATTTAAAAAGTAACATTCAATGTTTCCAGAAAAACATCAAATGAGTGAGTCTTAAGTTCTAAAATTTTAGAAGCTAACTTTAGCCATTTTAGTCTGACATAAAATAGTTTTGTTTTACTTACAATTGGTTAAAAATCATATTTAGTTGTCTAAAATTTGAAACTTCAGATTTCATAACTTACAGAGTCTCAAAATATTTTGAAAGCTTCAAATTTAATAATTAATATCGTATGAAATTTCAAAACTTTTAAAAAAGTAGCAATCACTTTTTCGATGAGTCTGAAGTTTCAAATTAGAAACTAGCTGCAACCTTTTTAGCCTGAAGTGAAAGAAACTTCAAATATGATATTCTTTTTTGTGCTCTACTGTAATGATCTAACCAGTCGTTTTGAGTACAAGTTTTACTTTTTGTATTTTGAAATTTTTCATAGCTTTATTTAATAATTTAGGACTTGCGTGCATGGTCCGTGCCGATTTTCAAAAAATTCAAACGTGAATTTTTAACGAAAAGGGTGATTTTTGACTTTGAAAACGGCTAGAGTTGACCACAGTCAACCTTTTTGGTAAATGGTATCAGATCGGTATTTTCATGATTCCCGTAGGTTCGTACGATGATTTTAGACCTGTACACATATTTGTTTGGGGCCTCGGGTGACCCGAAGCCACTTCAGCGCTTTATGTGAAAAGTTAGAAAAATTGAGAACTTTGAAAAATCTTGAGTTTTGATGATCGATTATTGATTTTAAATGTTATTTGATGATTTGAGCTTGCGAGCGAGTTTGTATGATGTTGTTACATTTGTGTGAATGTTCGAATTGAAGCTTGAGGGACTCGGGCGAGTTTCGAGTAGGGTGCGGACTGATTTGGCATGACTGTTAGGTTGCTGCTGTTATTGATCAACAAATCTCGCATTTGCGAGGTTATGATTGCAAATGCGAGACATTTGCAAGATCATGCTCGCATTTTTTATGCTAGAGGGTTTTCGGAAGCTTTGCATTTGTGATGGGGTGGATTTCGCGATTGCGGTTTGCTGGTCGCATTTGCGACCTTGGAGAAATTGGGACAACTTCGCTTTTGTGAAGCCAATTCCGCATTTGCGATGGTCCCCATGTTCGCATATGCGACAACAGAAGAGTTAAGGTACGTGGTCCGCATTTGTGGACATCACAATTGCGACAAGACTTTGCAAATGTGATACCTGCAGTTGAATAAAATATAGGATTTCGGGACTTAGCTCATTTTATTCTATTTTTAGACCTAGACTCTATAGACACATTTTTGGAGAGCAATTTCTTCGCAACTTCATCGGTTAGTAACTTTAACTTGTTTTCATTAAATTTTCATTAATTTTTCGTGAATTTCACTATCAAATCTATGATTTCATAGACTAGAAATTGGGGTTTTGGGTAGAAATTAGAGATTTTATAAAATTGAGATTTAGACCTCAAATTGAAGTCGAATTTCGAAACAAACCATATATTGGGGCTCGGGATGAATAGGTAATCGGAATTTGGTCTTAATTTCGAATTTCAACCACGTGGACCCGGGTTACGTTTTCAATTATATTAAAGAACCTTTATCGTAAGAGGGTAGTCTTTAAAGCTTATTTTGACTAGTTTGAATAATAATTGACTAGATTCGGGTGGTTTGTAGGCTTGTTCCAAAGGGAAAGTCGTGTTGGATTGTTAAATTTGTTCCGGAAAGAAGTAAGTGTCTTGCCTAGCTTTGTCAGGGGAATTTTCCTAATAAATTATATTGCTTGCTACATGCGGCGGTGATGCATATACCAGGTGATGGACGTATATGAATGTGCATAGGTTTTCATGCTCGGGAGGGGGAATTATATGTTTCTTTGTACTTTGTTGAACTTGGTGATATCTTGACTTATGCTTCACTTAATTCTATGACTGGCAAATTAAATTATTTGTGTTAGAAATCATGTTAGAATGTATGTGTAACGATCCGGCCGGTCGTTCCGTGAGATTTACCCCGTTTCTCTATTTCTGCATTTGTTATATATTGTTTGCCTGTTTTTTTTTTTGTGTTGGGTCAGTTGGTTTGGGTCCGGAGTGTGTATAGTGAGAATTTAGGCATTTAGTCTCTTAAAGTAGTCTAATAATTGAGAAAGTCAACTGAGAGTTGAGTTATTGGTGAACGAACTCGGAATGCAGATTTTATGGCTCGGATACGTTAGGTGATTTGGGACTTAGGAGTGCGTTCGGAATGAAGTTTTGATGTCTGGTGTAGAATTAGGCTTGAATTGGCGAAAGTTCGTTTTTGGCGATTTTCGGTTAGCAGTGGAAAATAGGCTACCAGGGTCGGAATGGAATTCCGGAAGTTGGAGCAGGTTCGTAATGTCATTTTGGATATGTCTGCAAAATTTCAGGTCAATCGGAGGTGTTTCGGTTGGTTTCGGTAGTTGGCGAAATTTGGAAGTTTCAAAGTTCATAGGCTTGAATTTGATGTGATTTTGGTGTTTTTGCGTTGTTTTTGGTGTTTCGAAGGCTCGACTAAGTTTGAATGATGTTATGGGATATGTTGGTATGTTTGGTTGAGGTCCCGAGGGCCTCGGGTGTGTTTCGGGTGGTTAACGGACCAACTCTTGGCTTGAAAACTGGGCAGATTTTTGCTTGTGTGAGATTCTGGTTTCCTTCGATGCGATCACGGGAGGATGTTTGCGATCGCGTAGAGTAAAAGAGTGGGGCATGCATTTTGTTCTATGCGATCGCGTGGTTAGGATTGCGATCACATAGGTTGGTCAGGTAAGGTAGTGCGATCGAGTGGGTGTTTATGCGATCGCGTAGAGGATTCTGAGGCGCGTGTGTGGGGTGGAGAGTTGTTCTATGAGATCGCATGTATTGGTATGGGATCGCACTGAAGAAAATTTAATTGCTCAGCAGAAAGTTTTAAAAGGCCATTTGTGCGAGAATAATTCATTTTCCTCCATTGTTGAACGAGTTGGGAGCACTTTTGAGAGGGTTTGAAGAGGAAATTGAAGGGAATCACTTGGAGGTAAGGTTTTGAACCTCATAACTCGTTTATATGTCGTTTTCTAAGTAATTATACAATAAATTGCTGGAATTAACCCAAAATTGGGGAAGAAGGGTGCATGGGAATTGGATTTTTCTTTTGAGGATTTGAGTGCGTAATTGTGGTCCGATTTTAGTATTCTTGGTATGTATAGAATTGTGGGAGGACGAGGATTCTAAGGATGTAAATTTTATTGAATTCCAAGATGTGGGCCCGGGGCTCGGGTTTGGTCGAATTTCGAGATTCTTGTATAATTTGATAGTTTTCGATTAGGTTGTGATCCTTTGATATATACTGATGTTAAACTGGTTTTGGCTAGATTCGGAGCAACCGGGAGCCAACTTGAGGGGCAAGAGCATAGCAAACTAGTGTTGTGGTCCGATAGAGGTAAGTAATGGTTATAAATCTTGTCCTGAGGGTATGGAACCCCGGACTACATACTTCTCACTGATTTTAGAATAACGCACATGTCGGATGATGAGTATGTGGTGCATACTGATATTTGGATTGGGCTAGGTCCTCTCCGCGGCAACTAATGAGTTGCATATTTTACTCAAAACCTTATGTTAAGTTATGTTCTAAAGATTGTTGAAAAATTTGGGCTATAAGCCGTGTTTGGGGCCTCGTGCCTATCTGTTTAGACCCCTTGGGGGCTTTTTTACTGTTGTTTTTCCTCACTATTTGTTGATGATTTCACTCAGCCACATTGTGCTTACTGTTTTCGAAACTCAGTCTAATTTACACTACTTTGATATTTAAAATGATGTTTTGGGTCGAGTACTGTTGGTCCCAAACGCACACGCAAGTATACGTGGTCGACAAGTAATATAGGATTGTAAGTCCAGATATCGTACCCACAGAGACTTGTGATTAACTATCAACTAAATTAAACCCAAATAATTAATCTATTCAAGAGAACACTAAAGTATGAATATTTAATTAAAATTAATCTAGAATAGTAAACTATGAAAGTAAAGAAACAAACTGGCGAAATTAGACACGGATTCAATAAGAGCCGATATTCTAGAGCTATGGGTTAGCAAACAATCCTGTTGAGTTTTCCACTTAAATCGTCTAATTAATTTATCTGGTTTATTGATTGACAATGTTAATATTTCTCGTAGCCTTCTCCCAAAGTACAACTCGCCTATTCAAGCTAACCTAACGCCTATATTCCTATGAAATTAGGATTAACAAGAACGCATTAATAATTCTTGATAATAACCAAGCAAGGCGATTAGGTATATTCCTATCCTAATCGCAAATCCGCTCCCTTGAAGGGTTAAGATCTTGCTCTACCCAATGTTATATGCAATCTAGAATCCCCTCTCCCGAGTTCAATCCTAGATTCGTAGATAATATTCAATTGGTGATCAAGAAATCAAATAATTAAGCGCAAGATTGAATAAATAAACCAATATGATAAATAATAAGAACAATTCAAGATTCAAACTATAACGTTCATGTAGCACCCAAAACTCTAGAACTAATAAACTATGAAATTAAAGGAAGAGAAGAGAAGAAAAACTAGGTAGAAGCCTCCTTCAAGCGTGGTGTGTGTTCCTCCACGTCCAATTCCCCTCGTGAATCTCTCCTCGTGAATCTCCACAAAGTTGTGTTTTTGGGTCTATTTATAAGTTTGGGACAAACCCTAAACGTGTAGGAGACTTCTATTAAAATCGGGAAACACTTAAAACCTTCAAAACTCGGATTGGACCGGACCAGGTACCCCAGGCGTTAAGCCTCAAACGCCCAGCTATAGCCTGGGCAGGCCTGGCTTTAAGCCCCAAACGCCCAGCTATAGCCTGGGCAGGCCTGACTTTAAGCCCCAAACGCCCAGCTATAGCCCGGGTCACTCATTTTTGACTCTTGAGCGTATTTTTGACGTTTATGCATCCATTTAGCTCGGCTTCCATCTCCAATTCACCTACACATGAAATAGACTCCATTATGCACATATGACGTGTATTTTTATCATTAACGCACATAAAATGTAAGGCACATAATGTTTTAAACCATGAATTCTAGCCACGCATCAAGTACCCTATTTTACTGATTCGCCCGAGGGGCCTTTTGAGTGGTTCTGCTGAGTGATGGTGAGTGATGGTGAGGTGCTGAGTGATATTAGCGCTTGGGCTGAAGGAGCCCCTCCGGGGTCTGTACACACCCCCAGTGAGCGCACCGAGTGCCGAATGACGAGCGATTGGGAGGCATGAGTGACTGTGAGGTGCTGAGTGATTGTGAGGTGCTGAGTGACTGTAAGGCATGCCCGAGGGGCTGATTATGATATATGTTTTGCCCAAGGGGTTACTTATGATTTTACTACTTTCATTCTGAACTTATGAAATATGTTTTTCCCGAGGGGACTCTATATGATTCATTTCATTTTCACACTAAATCTTTCGGTTTGAAGTTGTTAAAAATATGCATTCTTAAAGGACTTTTCTAAAGTTGGTTTTAAGGCATGATGATTTCGTATATCTATGTTTACACTATTGGAAAGTAAGGTTGTGTATATTGTGATTTTGATGGCATTGATTTTATGTGTTTCCTTGCCGCTTAGACTTGATTTATTTTCATTACTACTGAGTTGGCGTACTCACATTACTCCCTGCACCTCTGCGTGCAGATTCAGGTGCAGATATCGAGCATTAGCCATTTATTCTGCGATGGAGCCGGATTGCGGGATATAGAGGTAGTTGTTCAGCGTCCACAGCATCTCTGTTTTCCTTTCTTGTTGTATCTAGATTTTATTCGGAGGTTTTGTATTATAATAGTATATTTTGTCTTATTCCTCTAGATGCTCATGACATGTTGGCTCCGGGTTTTGGGGTTGGTGGTACTGTATAATTGGCCTACTCTATTTAGTAATCTCTGTATGTTTTATGAAATGCTTGAAACTTGATTGGTATTTTTAAAAGAAATTGCGAACATGCGGTAGTTGACTAGCCTAGTTCCACGATAGGCGCCATCACGGCCGGTTTAGGATTTGGGTCGTGACAGTATGGCATCTTAAAAGGATTTAACGCGCAGTTTTGAGATTGATTACATACTTAACTTGACCGTAGTATCATGAACACACATCTATACATGTTATTGTCATGTTACTTGATGTAGACATGTAATTTTTGACCCTCCCTGTGATTTTACACATTTTAGCGTTTAAATATTTAGTTCAGGTCTAACATCGTTATTTTAACTAGTTTTGACTTTTTTACTTTATTTTATCACAAAAATAAAAATTACAAAAATATTTTCTTTTATTTAGCTAACTGATATTTTATCTAGTTATTTTTTGTTTATCTACTTTTCATAAAATTGAAAAATACAAAAAAATAGTTCCACTTTGTTTTCAAAAATATTAGTATTTTGATAGGAATATTATTTTTGTGATGATTTTAACCTAATCTTAATTTTATCTTTTGTATGATATTTTAAAAATACCAAAAATAGTTTCATATTTTACATATAATTTAGTTTAATTAATTAGATTGACTTTTACATTATGTAGTATATTTACCTTATATTAAAAGAGATTTAGCTAAAGTTTAGACATTGTGTTAGCCCAATTTTAAGGCCCAAAGCTGAAGCCCATCTATCTTCAACCTTAAGACCTAACCATAATTTCCTCTATATAAAGAGGACCTAAGACCAAAAAATGATATACATTACATATTAAGAGAGACCTCAACATGTGTGCTTTTAGGTGCAACTAACCATGTAGAGTGAGAAGCTCCTCCCTCTCTCTACTTCCTCCCCAGGAACCCTTCTTTCACCACAACAAATCCCCACAATGCTTCCCTACATACAAGAGAACGCATATGATGATCCTCAACCATCCCATACGAAGTCCCCCTCCCCTCCCACAAGGCCAGTGACAATGGAGGGACAGTCAAACACCAGGGCACCAACATACCCCAACTCTGACTCCCTCCCAGCATCCATGGATTTTACCACGGACCAGACACACGAGCTACGTAATGAAGCACCAAATAAGGACTGCCTAAAACAAAAAGGCCACTATGCAAGAAGGGCATCCTTCCTAGACATATTAATCTCTAAAACAACCCTAACTTGGACATTAGCCAAATAACCGTGCAACACAATATGAACTCAAATGAACACGAGGATGAAACAGACAACTATCCTAACACTGAGCACTTCATCCCCATTACCTCCTCGGGTAAAGAGCGTATGTACAAAAACTGGACTAATGCACTCATCATAAAAATATTTGGTAGAAGGGTGGGTTACCAATTCCTTCAAAGAAAAATTCATGCAATATGGAGACCCACTGAAACCCTATCTCTAGTGGATTTAGGGTGCGACTACTACCTAGTTAAATTCTCTAAGGAGGAAAATTACAATAAAGCTCTTCACGAGGGGCCATGGTTCATTGGTAACCAGTTCCTTACAGTAATAAAATGGGAGCCTAGGTTCGTAGCATCCCGGGCTGCCCTAATCTTCTCAGCTATATGGGCCAGACTCCCGGAATTACCAACAGAATTTTACGACTATGACATCCTCCTCAAAATAGGAGAGAAATTGGGACAAATAATACGTATAGACGCATGCACCAAATCTGCGGCGAGAGGTAAATATGCTCGCGTTTGCGTACTAGTGCCCATAGAAAAACCACTCAAAACATATATTGTAATTGGGAAACACATGCAAAAAATCACCTATGAGGACTTTAACTTATTATGCACAAGATGTGGTCGACTAGGACACAACCAAAACACCAGCCCATACCAGCGCAATAATCCCAGTGCGAAGGAAAGTGACAATACGAGCAAAGCTTGCCCAGTGGAGAAAATTACACAAAAACTAGACCAATGAACAATTGTTTCACACCAAAAATGGACCAAGAAACTCCAGCCTCCCCCCCTCATACCCCAACCCTACCATGAACCTAAGAACAACAATTGATCCCCCCAGGATAACCATCACACCACCCTCTCCCTAAGGATAATCTGCCCAAGTTAGCAACGTCCAAAACCAAAAAAAAAACTAAGGAAATGGATATGCTTGGCAGCAATTACCCAACGGTTAAGGGTACACCCCCAGTTGACAAAACCCCCCTCAATTCGCCCATGCACACCACCCACCAGGAAAGCAGTACCCTGCAGTCTACTCCAAACACTAAAACCCCCTATCCCCCAACAACATGCTCATACACACTGGGTAATAGAGTAACAGAAGTAGACAACCCCTCTCCCCTCATTAACCCCCTCATTAACCCACATAATCCCTTAGGCATTAACTCACCCCAACCTAAAGAACATAACCCCTCCACATTAGTCACACCGGTAGAAGACAACCTAGACATGAATAATAAAACCATGGACATAGACCCTATGATTCATATAGCCAATCAACATCCTCAATTAATGCATGACACTAAGAGAAAACAAAATATGGACATCACCCCATCAACTTACCATAACAACCCATTAGAGAAGGATCATAGTACCACCCCACATCAACTTTTGTCAAACCTAGGTCAATCAACCATGACAATTTGGATCCTAAGACAAGGCAAGATGTCTTACACATCAAAGAGCACAACCAATGGGCAATGTGATTACTAAACCAAATAAATAATACCCCAAAGCAAAGTAATATTCAACTACAAGACTCAAACACTATCCCTACACAAACACAACATGCCCAGACTTCCCCCAAACCACCATCACAACAGAAGATTCCACAGGCCCAGGCGTTATGTTTGGACACGCCCAAACCCCATGAACCAACACCAAACCCCACTGATCTTCACCACAAGGCCAACCCACCGGAGAACACTCCACAATCTTGGTTGGAATGGGGTCTAATGGGGCAATCTCTGAATGTGAGTCTACAACTAGAGGGGAGGGGAATAATAATCCAAATAGGACACCCAAGCTACTTAGCTCAAATAGTGGCGGAGGGCTTACAACTAGGTCTAAGCAATGCATGGCTACGTCCGTGGATGAGCCCTCTACAACCCCAACTCTACATGCAGGCCAACATCCCTCACCTTGGAGAACCCAAGCTTGGAACCAAATCCCCATACCAAGTCTTCCCAGTCAACATCTCCCTCTATACCCACTCCATGCAAACAACCAACCCCTAAATACCCCACGGCCCATGTAGAAACCCATGCAGCAAACACCCCAAACCCCAGCCACCACCAACAACATTACAGTACAGTAGTGTCCCAACCCCAGGCAGTGGCACCCCCTCAAGCACAGAACATACGTCAAACCCAAGTGAACGAGGAGGAAGAAGAGGACGAGGCTCTAACAGAAAGAATAGTGGAGCACGGGGTACTACGCTATGATGTTCAAAGCAAGAAAAGAAAAAAGATACATCTTAAGTTTCCCGGTGGATTTGAGGAAATGCTCAATCTCCATAAGAAAGACGAATCTCCGAGCATTTATCAACATGTCGTAGTGCTAGTACCCACGATGTTCACACACTACTAGGCACACATGGAATGCATGAGCAGCCATGAAGGGGTTTCTTCAACAAGAAACACAAGCATGAATATGCTCATTTGGAATTGCAGGGGCGCTGGTAGCGTCGAGTTTAGAAGAGATTTTAGAGCAATGCTGGACTATCATTGACCGAGCATAATAGCACTCCTAGAAACAAAATTGGATGACCACCATGACTTAGTACATGATTTTGGATACTCTAGTCTCATTCAAATGCCGGCAAATGGAAACTCGGGAGGCATAGTGCTCATGTGGAACAATTGTGACACTCTAGTAGACCAAATTGGAGGAACGGACCAAGAAATACACGCCATGGTAAAGGTAAAAAAATTCTTCTAAAAATGGCTTCTCTCTATTATTTATGCTAGTAACTTGCTGGAAGAAAGAAAATTACTATGGGACAACTTAAGGGCAGTGGCCGAAAACTACAAAAGGCCATGGTTAGTAGCAGGAGACTTCAACGAAGTCACCCGAGCCTCGGAGAAATTTGGGGGCCTCCCTATAAATTATAGTAGAGTTTCACACTTCTTGGACTGTTTAAACCATTGTGGACTTGTTGATTTAGGATTTAGAGGACCTAAATTTACTTGGACTAACAAGAGGAAAAATTGCAAAACCATAATTATGGAACGATTAGATAGATGTGTAGCCAATACGGAATGGACTGAACTATTCCAAGAAGCTAGTGTCCACCACCTAACTAGAGTCCACTCGGATCATTGCCCAATAAAAGTAGATTTTTTGAAGAATTTTAGGTCAAAAAGCAATATCTTTAGGATAGAGTCTATGTGGCTAACTCACCCCTCATTTAGAGACTTAGTTCACAACACTTGGTTGAGTCAACCAAATATTACTAAAGCAATAGACAACTTCAGCTTGAAAGTTAAGGAGTGGAATGAACACACCTTTGGTAACATTTTTAAACGAAAAAACAAGTTATTAGCTAGGTTAAAGGGCATTCAATCCTTTATAAACTACCCTCATAACCAATTCCTCATAAATCTAGAAAATATCCTCCTCCACAAGTACAACTTAATACTAACTCAAGAGGAGGAATTTTGGAAACTTAAGTCAAGGGTTCAATGGATTCAGGACGGTGACGCCAACACAGAATTCTTTCACATTACTACAATACAAAGAAAAAGGAAAAACAGAATAATGTGCCTAAAAGACAAGGCAGAGAATTGGCACCAAGACCAAAACATCATTAAAGACCAAATTACTAATTATTACCAAAATCTCTACACTACGGGACATAATAAATGTTTGCTTAATACCAATTATATGTCCTACAACTCAAAAATTAGAGAGCAAGAGCATCAATATCTAACCTGTATCCCATCCTTAGAGGAAATTCACAAAGCCCTAAACTCCTTTAAACCCTATAAATCCCCGGGCCCGGATGGTCTGCACCCTTTCTTCTACCAAAAATATTGGAAGGAGACAAGTAAACAACTTATTGATTTTTGTCAAGATTCTTTCTACACAAAAAGTATGCTAAAAAACATGAACAGTACCCTAATATGTCTCATTCCAAAATGTCAAAATGTGGAAACAATAAAGCAATTTAGACCCATAAGCCTGTGCAACACGACTTATAAAGTCCTTACAAAAATTATTGCAAACTGTATTAAACCCCTCTTAAAATACTTAATACACCATACCCAAACCAGCTTCATCAAAGGCAAAAGAGCTGCTGACAATGCCATAGTCATAAGGGAAGTGCTTGATCACTTTAAGACAGTTAAAGGAAGAAAATAAAAAATGATCCTCAAAATTGACCTTGAGAAAGCCTTCGATAAAATTGAATGGTCTTTCATAAAATTCTCCCTCACTAAACTTCCCCTCTGACCTTATCGAACTCATTATGTCCTGCATCACCACCTCCACCATGGCCATCCAAATAAATGGCTCAAAAACAGAATCCTTTGAGCCATCAAGAGGCATCCGGCAGGGAGATCTCCTGTCACCGTACATCTTCATCATATGTATGGAAATGCTGTCAAGATTAATTGACCATGAAATAGACTGTTGCAGATGGATCCCGATAAAGATATTCCCAAAAATCCCAGAGCTCTCTCACTTGTTCTTTCCGGATGACCTTATCCTCCTAGCAGAAACAAACCAAAAGAGCTGCAACTCGATTATTGATACTATCAACAAATTCTGTGAGGCTTCAGGGAAAGCCATCAACTTTGAAAAATCTAAAATTATGTTCTCCAAAACACACCTCCAGACCTTAAAGACCATCTAAGTAGTTGCTTCTCAATGAGAAGTGCGCATAACTTTGGTAAATACCTAGGTTTCCCCATGCCCAATAACTTTCCCACCAAAAAAGACTTCCAATTCATTTTAGACTGGATGAACACCAGACTTAAAGGCTGGAAAACTAAGTTCCTCACCCTAGCCGGTAGGACAACACTCATCAAAGCAACCTTAGCCGCAATCCCAAACCACGTCATGCAAATATATGACCTCCCCAAGACAACCATTAATAAAATAGAAAAAATCCAAAGAAACTTTCTCTGGGGAAGCACAACAACCAGGAAGAAATGCCACTTAGCCAGGTGGAGCATAGTGACAATGCCAAAAAAACAAGGAGGCCTAGGTATCCCTAATACACTATGGAAAACTATGCCTTCAACGCAGCCCTAGCATGGAGGTTTAGAAATGAGTAAGAGGCCCTATGGACCAGAACTTTAACTAGCAAATACAACCTGAAGGACACCAAGAACAAAGGATCTCACACCTGGAAGGTTATAAGAAAATGAACGGAGCTATGCATTAACAACACTAGATGGATAGTGGGGGATGGAAAATCAATAAACCTATGGTACAATAAGTGGATTAACCAACTAGGAACTATTAGAAATTATATCCAGGGACCTCTCCCTGCTAAGGAAAAAAACCTGAATCTTGCCTGTATCATTAGAAATAGAGCTTTTGACCTTAGAGACTTGCCCTTTAACTTTCCTACTGAGTTAGAAACTAAGATCAAGAGCACCTATATAAAACAATACCTTCCACTCAATGACTCATATGTTTGGGACTCACCAGGCCAAAACACTTTCTCCGTCAAGGCAACATATAAAACTCTCGTAGCTAGTCCCCACACCAACACAAGAGACTTCACTTGGCTCTGGAGATCTAACACCCTAAATAAACTAAAATACTTCATATGGCTAATCATATGGGACAGACTACCTTCCAAACATATGTTAGCCAAAAGAGGAATATGTCCCGATGATACCTGACCCGTTTGCAATAAAGAACCGGAAAGCACTGAGCATATCATCTTTCATTGCAACTACTCAAGGGATATCTGGGCCCAAACAGGAAATGCTCACTGTGTCCCCCACAACTCTGGTGAGATAGGATCCCTATTCACATGGCTTAAGAAGCAACTAACTTCCACAAAACTATTCAACAATCAACTCCTTTGGGCTGACCTCCCCCCTTCCTCCTATGGTATATCTGGAACTATAGGAATGGGTTCCTATTCCAGGGGAAAAAATCCCCTCGACCTTAAGCCAACCTATCAAAAAATCGATTGAGTTTTTCTTCATAGCAAATAAACTAAGCATAAAGTCCCCCAAGACAACTGTATTTGTCAAATAGGAACCCCCTGACTCCAACTGCTACAAGCTTAACATAGATGGCTCATGCTTAGGAAATCCAGGGGTAGGAGGAATAGGAGGAGTATTTAGAAATGAGAAGAGTCAGTGGATTCTAGGCTTCAACATGAAAATTGCCCATGCAATGAATATATACATGGAAATTCTAGCTCTTCTCAATGGCCTCAAGCTAGCTCTTAAGGAAAACTTTCTACCATTAGTGATAGAAACTGACTGTTTGGATGTAATTAAACTCCTAAAATCTAACAATTGCCTCTACCAAAATCTAATAAATGATTGCAGGTACCTATCACGGAAGGCGAATGATCCCCCCCTGAAGCATGTGTTTAGAGAAGATATGAAATAGCGTACCAGTTAGTTAAAACGGGTTGTAGTTTGGACACTTTTTGTATTTTGC
Organism: Nicotiana knightiana; assembly: GCA_005239525.1. Lineage (NCBI taxonomy): Eukaryota > Viridiplantae > Streptophyta > Magnoliopsida > Solanales > Solanaceae > Nicotiana > Nicotiana knightiana. The sequence continues at coordinate 197,866 of ML381284.1, forward strand.
AAACTTATACTATTCCCCCCGCTTTTGTTGTTAATGTATTTGAGAAGGACAATCTAGGCACTATGTTACCTAGATTGATCCCTTGTTGTAATAGCTAGTTGTATGTTTTGTTTTTAATAAAATCTTTCATTACCAAAAAGAAAAAAGATTATTATAATAGTAAAAAACNTAGAAAGAAAAATGCAGCCATAATTTCCATGGCATCAAAAGCAATGGCAGTTTTTTTTTTAAATCTTCCGGCAAGAAGTACTACCGGTAAAGTCGAATTCCAAACCCCAGCACCATCGAACTCCATAGCTGTAAGTTTTGTTTTTCTCGAAAACTCCATTTTCTATTGAGTAAAGGTCGCCGAACACGATGATGCTTGAGGTCCAAGCGAGGTTTTTCTGTTCGAGCTCCGGTGGCGATTTCGGTCTTTGAGCAATTTTCAAAACAATTATTCACTTGCTCTGTAAACCAGGCGAAGCTATATATATTGGAAGTTGCAGTTATTTGAGGTCCATTCTAAATTCTTCTCAATTTTAAGTTGCTTTGTTCTGTTGAGTGATAATTTTATTTGCTTTGATTCTATTATTTTATGGGATTTTTTGGCTATATTGGCATGTGTTTTGTTTTAATTTATTTTATGGTGATTGCTGTGAGTTTAAAAATATGAAGTTGGTTAATGGATACAGATGATCATATAATATCATATAAGGTCATTTTCTAGTAATCATTTGAAAATTAAAGACTCTGCTTATTATCATAATATCATAGATTGAATATTTGCTATTTTTGACGAATATTGTGGGAGTTGCCACAAATATTTCCATAGTTCATGGCCTCAACTACTATTGGACATTGGTAGTTTTCTTTAGGCACGAATTTAATTTATCAAATTATCGTGAATTACGTATACGTTCGTGTGATACAATTATGATTTTTTTTTTTAAAAATAAACCAAGGTACGCGTTCGCGCGACTTTGACTAAACTTTTTTAAATAAACTAAGTGTTGCGAATTGTGTACACGTATGCGTGACATGATTCTTGACGTGCCAAACTAAACGAGTATACGTACGCGTTACTCATCTTAAGATATTTTTTTAAATACGAATAATCGAGTAATTAAAAGCGGTAAAAGGTAAAAATAAACATAGGTCCTAAAATGAGTAATTAGACAAAATAAGCCAAGTGTGAATCATTAAACGATCGTTCTAGTACCACGGAATTCAGGAGTACCTAACACCTTCTCCCGGGTTAACAGAATTCCTTACCTAGTTTTTTTTGGTTTCGCAGACTTTAAACGAAGTCAAATTTTCCTCGATTTTGGGATTTTAAAATTAAATGGTAACTCGGAACACCGTAAATAAATAATTCCAAGTGGAGACTCTGAATAAAATAAAATAATCCCATTTCGATTATGTCACTTAAATTGGAAAAACTCCCTATATCACCCTTTCGAGAAAAAAGATGTGTGACAGCTCTGGCGACTTTGCTTGGGAATAGAACACAGAATCTCTGGTTCAGGGTTCAAGAATTCGAGCTTTTAATATGATCTTACTTGGCTTGATTAAATTGTTGATATTACTGTCCTTCTGCGTCTAATGTGCTAATTGTCATTTATTTACCGCTTTGATATTTATTTGAACTGTATTTAAACTGTCTTCTTATGCCACCCTTCTGAGTCTTCTAAAACTTGATGCACACGTTCATGTGGCCCATTTTTCTGTTAGAGGTCATACCAAGTAAGAATGGGGATGGATCAGCCACTAGGCCGGATAGCCTTTCGTGCTACCAGTACGTCGCTCCCACCTCGGCTCGAGTTGTCTCCTCAAGTAAGCCAGGTCTAGAATAAAGCCTCGGGTTTAAACCTAGAATGCCAAAACCTCATGCCGGATCCCTAGTAGGAACGCTTATTTGCATCATGTGCATTTTGACTTAGGGGACTCAACATAGGGGTTGGGTCCGTCTAGGACAGGTGTATCCAAAATGAAAAAGACCATCCTGATACATCTTACCTTATATGTGTACATTATTTTCTTCAGTTTGTGTGTTGACCGGCTAAAGGAAGAAAATAAAAGAAAAACCAAGAGTGAAGGAGATTAGAAATTTACCAGTTTTGAAAACCCCGATATTTGAAAATGCCTCGAAACACAGTCAAAATTTTTCGAAAAAAGAAGGGAGTGAAAATGAGTCAACGTCATATTTTTTTCAAGTTATGTCAAAACTGAACGAACTACGCGGGCCTGATTCTCACCGGATGTGAGATACGTAGCCAAACCTCATCGGTTCTGGCCCCCAATTTTCCAAAAATTAAAAAAAAATGTTTTCCCTTTATTTAATTCCTTCTTAGAATTCTTTCCTTAGAAAATCCAATTTTTTTATAAAAAAAAAAACAATTCCTTTCTTTTTGGAGTCTTTCATTCAAAAACAAATAAAAAACTAGGTAAAATAATCAATAAAAATCCAAAAAAAAAATATGTTTCCCTCCTTCAGAAGTATTTTTCCAAAAATTAAAAAAAAAGAGATCTAAAAACAAAACTCCAAAAAATAAGGAATTCCTTTTCTTCTTTAGAAATCTTGTTTCGCTAGTGTCATATAAAATTGAAAAGTTGAAGTCCGAAGACATTTTCATTTTTTTTGAAGATTTACGCTTTTGGAAATTATAAAGAAAACTCGAAATAATTGAAATATTTCTTTGTAGAACTCTTTAAAAAAAACATATCCAAAAAAAAAAATTAAAAATCCAAAAAGATACTTTTTTCTTCTATAGAAGTCTTTTTTCTAAAAATTCAAAAAAAAAAAAAAGAATAAAAAATCCAAAAAATATTTCTTTCTTCTTTGGAAGTCCTTCTTTCAAAAATTTCAAATAAAACACAAAAATCCAAAAAAACAAAACAAAATAAAAAAAGATGTGTTTCTTTTTCTAAAAAGTTTAATGGCCTGAAATTTCTTTAAAAAAAAGAGCTTATTTACTCCATTCTCAATCATCCCGAACTACGCGAGATCTGATTCATGAGGTGTCATGATACGTAGGCAATCCACATCGGATTCGATCATTGCCAGTAAGTTAACTGAGTGAAAAAACAAAAGAAAGTAAAAAAAAAAAAGAGAACCAAAAAAAAAAAAAGAGTGACAAACTAACTGAGAAAAAAAAAGAGAAAATAACAAAAAGTGAAAGAAAAAGAAATAGAGGTATGAAAAAAAACGAAAAAAAGAAGGAGAGATAAAATGGGAAAGGGTCATTTAAAGGCTGGAATGAAACACACAACCGTTCAAATACATGGTAGAAGCGTTTAACTATTAGGTGCATTGCATACCCCAATATGCGATTTCCTATATGTTAAATCTCTCAAACTAATCAGGTTGTTGTATGTGCAAATAAGACAGGTCCTATTTAGGTGGTTGGTTTTGTTGGTAGTCCGGTTTCCCATCCTTCACAAGATCCAAAGTTAGAGATGTCCTCCGTAAGTAATCTACCAATCATCGGTCATGAGGATAGCCCGACATCGGCTATTCCGCAGTCTGAATCAGCAACTGCTGAAGAAAATAGAACGTTGTGTCGCCGCATGTTGGAAATGTGGGACGCCCGGCCTAATGGTAGGGAGCCGCCAAGTGTAATCCCTGGTTTCCCTGAGTTGATCCCCAGTTTAGATGGGCTATCCGACATCCTTGTGCCCAACCCACTCTTCCTATGTGGGCACCCTCTCATGTTCTAATGGCTCTAGAATGCCTTCGGTGGATCACCCTCAGCGCATTCAAGGACACAACCAGAAATGTTCGCTGCACCACCAGTCTCCACTACGGAACATCCAACAGTGCCCAAGCATAACTCTTACCCTCAGCACCCGTAATATGAGTCTCCGGGTTAGGAAAGAACAATGAGAAATCCCGAGCAAGAAGAAATGACTCGGAAGATGAGAAGCCTAAAGCAAAGCTTAAAAGAAACATGCAGGGTTTGATTGGTCAGAAGAGTGTTTCCTACTCCGATTTGTGCATGTTTCCACATGTTCGCCTGACGGTTGGTTTCAAGACGCCAAAGTTTGGGAAAATATGACGGGAACAGAGACCTGATCGCTCACTTGAAGCGATATTGTAACCATTTGAGGGGCGCGGGCGAAAAAGATGAGTTGCTAATGGCCTATTTCGGAGAAAGCCTCACAGGCCATTCAAGAAATTACCCATTGGCATGTGTGGGACGATTTGGCCTGAGACTTCGTCCGCAAGTTCCAATATAATGTGGACATTGCTCCCGACAGGAACTCTTTGTCCATTTTGAAAAAGAAAACTGCGGAAAGCTTTCGTGAATATGTTGTCAAATGGCGCGAGCAAGCCGCTCGGGTAAAGCCTCCAATGGACGAAACTGAAATGGTTACGGTCTTCCTACAGGACCAAGAGGCAGACTACGTCCAGAAAATGATGCCTGCTATGGGTAGACCGTTCGCTAAAGCTATCAAAATTGGGGGAGATGGTCGAAAATGGTTTGAAAACGGGTCGAATCTTGAGTCAAACTGCTTTTAAGGCTACATCACAGGCCATTCATAATGGTTCGGGGGGTTTGATGAACAAAAACGGGAGAGAAGAGGGAGCCATGATGGCTTCAAGCTCGAAGGGGGTCCGCAGGGCATTCAACCAATCATATATGCTTCCTAAGGTCCCATAACATTATTATCCCTATTAAGATGCTGCTTGTGCCGTGGAACCGCCTCCCTATGCGGTGATGAACACATAACCTTACACACGGCCACGTCATTATACCCAAAATCGAGCTCCACTTCCCAGAAATGCCCATCCCTACCAAGCTCCATATAATCCCCAACCAAGTGTTCCCCAATACAATCCTCGCCCAAGAGAGCCCTCTAGAAGGAATCAGTACACCCCTATTGGTGAATCATACTTTACCTTATTCCAAAAGTTGGTCAGGACAGGTCTGCTGCAGCAAGTGACCCTGAACCGACCGAACCCCGAGTCCATATCGCACTGGGCTGATGCTATATGTAAATACCACTCTGGAGCAGTGGGTCATGACACTGAAGATCGTTGGACTCTTAAAAGAGCAATGGAATATCTCATCGAGGTCCAAGCAATAGTGCTTAGGGATGAAGATAACCCTAAATATGATGAACAATCCCCTACCTGCTAACACTAAGCCAGTAGTCGGAATGATTTGTGAAGATGAAGAATTTGATCGGGCACTGAAGGCCATTGCAGCCATTGCTGAGACAGAAGAAAAGCCAAAAAATGCTCGTCAAGACTGAAAGTTCCCCCCATAAGATGGGCGTCTCGGTAGCCAGTCTTGCTATCCTTTCTGCGTCCGGATTATCTCAGGGTATGATCCGGATGTTTTACTTTATTGTCTTACTTTCCGATGTAAGCCCTTCTATCTTTAAACTTAAAAAAAAAAAAAACCAAAATCAAAATAAAAAAATCAATCAAATGGAATTAATATTTCATTTTCCAATAATGTCTCTTTTCTTAATTTTATTTCTTTTCTGACTCTACTTTCAGTTCTGTTTAAATGTTGATTTCAATAACATGACATGCTTGCGGACTTCATGCCTAGATCCTAAAATGCTGTCAGACTTCGAAATAATGAATAAAGAATCAGAATGCAAATGAAGTTAGGTTAAGGAAATAAAATAATGAATCGGAATAGCCAAAGGAAAGGTCCATACATTACTGCAAGAGTACTGCCAAAAGAGTGCATTTGTACTTGGGGTACATTGAAGAAAATGTCCCTGGAATAACTGTCAACGCAGTTGCAGTCAAAAGATCCTAAAACACTGTCAGACTTTGAAATAATGAATCACGAATAAGAATGCAAATGAAGTTAGGTCAAGGAAATAAAACAATGAATCGGAACAGCCAAAGGAAAATTGGTTCAGATTGGAAAGGTCCATACATTGCGACAAGAGTGTTGCCAAAAGAGTGCGTTTGTACTAGGGATACATCGAAAATGTCCCTGAAACAACTGCCAACACATGTGCAGTCAAAAGGTACTATACTTGATGCTCCATATAGTATTAAATGTTCTCTGATTGGGATGATGAAGGCTTTCTTTCTCGCTACACAAACACTATTAACCCTTTTGTAAACCCCCTGAGCTGGTTACTCTTCTTTGAATACCCTCTTTGGAACCTGAAAGTGTTATTGAAAAAAAAAGGAAGAAAAAGAAAACAATAAAAAAGAGATAAAAAGAAAATGAAATGAAAAAAAAGAGGAAAAGGAAAGGAAAAGAAAGAGAAAACAAAACAAAACAGAGGAAAAACAAAACAAAGATAAAAAAAATGAAAAACAAAAACAAAAGTTCCCTGAACTATGTTCAACTTGATTCGGAAAGGATAATAGGCAGCCTCTCTCTGGGGTTCAGTCACACCAAAATAAAATTCCACATCTCCCCAAGGTTTAAGCTGGGACAGATGTTATGATAGTTCAGCGATGTTGCCTGAAAGGTTCCAAAGTTGTAATTCAATACAAATCATTTTCACCAAAATTCTGTTCAAGTCCTTCCGATCAATCGGCAAAGATGTCCAAAACTAGAGGATACAGTTACTTGGATCTTATGCAAACAAATGAGAGAAATAAAATGAGAGAGTCTTATCGGTTGTCACGACCCAAAATCCTAACTTAGGCCATGATGGCGCCCAACAGCGGGGTCAGGAAAACAACTCTCAATTTACTAAGGATTCTTTCTTATTAGATTAAACATTTCAACATATACTAAGATTTTAAAACTTAAAACATAAATCGACAAGGATAATTAGCCAGCTTTAATCAAAAGCAGTCATGAAGAGGCGTGAGCCAATATATATACAAACCCGAAATCCATAACAACTATCACGTGTGTGCCAGTAACTAGTGTCACAAGTCCTACGGGCATACTAACAGAATATACAAAAGATATAATATATATAGTCCCACTGTTTGAAGGAAATAGACGGGAAATAAGCAAAAGAAACCCCATGGTGCTGCTGGAGATCGCCAGGAGAAAAACAGCTCACCGTGAAGTCAGGCCCGTCTAATATCAAAGTCAAGCTCATGTCTGACAACTAGATGCACCAGCCTCAAAACCTGTACAATTAAGTACAGAAGCGTAGCATGAGTACACAAATATATATATGTACCCAGTGAGTATCCCGCCTAACCTCAAAAAGGTAGTGACAAAAGGTCGACATGACACTCACTAAGGTCCAACAATAAAATTTAACAGAATATGAGAGAAACGGTAGGCATGTAAAGGCAGTGAAGCAACAAGTATATATAAGGCACTGAAATCCAAGGAAGTACTGGGAATGAATAAAACAATTACTACTTCACCTTCCCACAAATATCTGTCAAATCAATGTCCATGAATTTAGTAACAATTAAATCATGTGCAAGCAGGGTAAGGACAACTGACCGGAATCATAAGATAGTCATATCCGTGCACTACCGAGGGTTGAACGGCCCGAACCATAAGTGCACCTTTCCATAAAGTACTCACATCTATGCATTGCCGAGGATCAAACGGCCCGTACCAAAAGTGCATCTTTGCCATAAAGTAATCCTCTCTATGCACTGCCGAGGATCAAACGGCCTAAACCAAAAGTGCGTCTCTCAATCCTCCATGTACGGCCCGTTCCCATAAGAGTAGGGGAAATCATACTCCGCTTGCGGAATGTAAATTGCGAAGCGGTCACATGCACACACAATCCACACATTTATTCTTTATAAATTACCTTTCGTGATCAATTACTTAAATTCCATGATCTCAGGGAAACAAGCCGCATGTAACATGAATTAACTAAACATATAGTTCATTTCAAAGAAAACATAAGGCATGGTGTAGGCCTAACTACGCGGACATAATAGTAATAGCCTCTACGTACGGACTCTCGTCGCTTTGTACGTACGTAGCCCTCACAATTATCACACATAGCATTTAAATCACCTTGGGGGACAGTTTCCCCCTTACAAGGTTAGAAAAGAGACTCACCTCGCGTCGCACCTACTCCCCGGGTCAAGAATGTGCCTGAAACTCCGAACTCGGCACCCACAGACTCGAAACTAGCCAAATGTTATACAAATATATCAATTTATATTCAAAGCATGGAATTCTCCTATTATTTAGTCAAATTCACCTTTCTTGAAGAAATCCCAAAATCAAACCCCGGGACCGCATGCTCGGATTCCAAAAATTCTTGAAGGAAACACTCACCCATAGCCTAAGGATCATTAATATACGATTTTTGTATGATTTCATAGCCAATTCACGGATAATTTTATAAATTCTCGAAGGCCCTAGGTTACTACCCAAATTCCTAAATTTTCCACTAATTAAGTAGTTAAATCCTACTAAGAATGCATGCATTAACAACTTTAGGATAGAATTTACTTACCTTTCAGTGGTTGGGTCGTGGAGACCTTTTTCCAAGATCTCAAGTGCTCTAATAGAGGAAAAAATGAAGACAAATGAAGAAATTACGCATTTTAAAGAAACACACTGCCTGACAGTGGTTCCGCATCTGCGGCTCGAGGACCGCACCTGCGGAAAAGGACGAGGAGGCCTGGGCTCGCACCTGCGGAGAGGAGACCGCACCTGCGTCTCCGCTCATGCAGAAATTCGTCCGCATCTGCGAGAAATGGGCTGCCCGCTGGTGGTCGCACCTACGACTGGGCAACCGCACCTGCGGTCACACCATAACAGGTGCACCAGCAGCTATTTCAGCTGGTTTCTTGGCCTCGTGTGGTGTCCGGGAGGCACCTAAGCTCACCCGAGCCCCCGTCCAATATACCAAAAAGTCCCAAATAATAATACGGACTCGCTCAAGACTTCAGAACACCCAAAACAACGCTAAAACCCAAAATCACACCTCAAAATCCATAGAACCAAACTTAGGAACTTTAAGTTCAACGCGCCGAACCGACCTATTCTACCCGAAATGACACCAAATTTTGCAAGCAAGTCATAAATGACATTACGAAACTATTCCCGGTCTTGGAATTCCGTCCAGACCTCGATAACTCAATAACATGTCCCAATTTACAATAGGAACCTAAGAAACTCTTATTTCAATATTGGGCGCCGAAACGCTCCCAGGTCATCCAAAACCCATTCCGAACATACGCCCAAGTCCGAAATCATCATACGAAGATACCGGATCCGTCGAAACTCGATTCCGAGGTCGTTTACTGAAAATGTTGACCGAAGTAAAACTTGGCCTTAAAGGCCAACCTTAAGGAACCAAGTGTTCCTATAACACTCTAAACACTTCCGAATCCCGAACCACCAGTCCCCGCAAGTCATAAATCATAATAAGCCATTATGATAAGTTTCATTTAGGGGAATAGGGTACGATAACGCAAAACGACCGATCGGGTCGTTATCTTAAACAAATGTTCGTCCTCGAACGAGTCTAGAATCATACCTGAAGTGCTGAATAAGTGCGGATAGCTGCCCCGCATGCCCTCCTCGGACTCCGAGGTCGCTTCCTCGACTAGTTGGCCCCTCCACTGGACCTTAATTGCAGAAACTCTCTTGGATCTCAACTGGCGATCCTTTCTATCAATAATAGCAACAGGATCCTCCTCGTAGCCCAACCTCTCATCCAACTGAATAGTGTTGAAATCAACCACGTGAGAGAAGTCGGCGTGGTACCTCCGGAGCATGGATACATGAAAGATCGGATGAACTCCTAATAATCTAGCTCATAAGCAACCTCCCCAACTCGCCTCAACACCTCGAAGGGGCCTATAAACCTTGGGCTCAGCTTGCCCTTCTTTCCAAACCTCATAATACCCTTCATCGGCGAGACCTTCAACAGAACCTTGTCTCCCTCCATAAATGATACATCATGCGCCCTCTAATACGCGTAACTCTTCTGTCTGGACTGTGCTTTACGGAGCCTCTCCTGAATCAACTTCACCCTCTCCAAAGCATCCCTCACCAGGTCGGTACTATATAACTTAGCCTCACCAGGCTCGAACCACCCGATAGGATAATGACATCGCCGACCATACAAAGCCTCAAATGGTGCCATCTCAATGCTGGACTGATAACTATTATTCTAAGTAAACTCGGCCAAAGGCAAGAACTGGTCCCACTGACCTCCGAAGTCAATCACACATGCCCTGAGCATGTCCTCCAATATCTGAACTATACGCTCCGACTGACCATCAGTCTGAGGGTTAAATGTTGTGCTGAGATCTACCTGGGTGCCCATCTCACTATGCAATGCTCTCCAAAAATGCGAGGTGAACTGGGGACCTCGATCTGATATAATGGACACCGGCACACCGTGAAATCGGACTATCTCCCGAATGTAGATTTGGGCCAACCTCTCAGAAGTATAAGTAGTAGATACTAGAATGAAATGCGCCGATTTGGTCAATCTATCCACGATGACCCAAACCGCGTCAACCTTCCACAAAGTCTGAGGCAACCCAAACACGAAGTCCATAGTGATGTGCTCCCATTTCCACTCAGGAATGGGCATCTGCTGAAGTAGGACTCCTGGCCTCTGGTGCTCATACTTCACCTGCTGGCAATTAAGACACCTAGCCACATACTCCACAATGTCCCTCTTCATCCGCCTCCACCATAAATGCTACTTCAAATCACGATACATCTTTGTAGCACCAAGATGAACAGAATACCGAGAACTGTGTGCCTCCCCTAGAATCCTCTCCCTCAGGATATCAACATTAGGGACACATAAGCGGCCCTGAAGTCTTAGAACACCATCCTCGCCAATAGTAAATTTCTTGGCCCTACCGTGAACCACTGTCTCCCGAAGCTCTGCTAAGCACGGGTCATAGAACTGCCGGGCCTTAATCTCCCCCAATAATAAAGATTGAGCAACCACATATGCTAAAGCTCGACGAGGTTCTGAAAGGTACAATCTCACCAGGCTATTGGCCAAGTACTGAATTTCCAAGGCTAGAGGTCTCTCCTCCGCTGCAATATAAGCCAAGCTACCCATGCTCTCCGCCTTCCTGCTCAAAGCATTTGCCACCACGTTTACCTTGCCCAGATGATAAAGAATGGTGATATCATAATCCTTCAACAACTCGAGCCATCTGCGCTACCTCAAATTAAGATCCCTCTGCTTGAACAAGTGCTGCAAGCTACGGTGGTCTGTATAAACCTCACAGGACACTTCATACAGGTAGTGCCTCCAAATCTTAAGAGCATGAAAAATTTCCACCAACTCCAAATCATGCACAGGATAGTTCTTCTCATGAGCCTTCAGCTGGCGCGAAGCATAAGCAATAATTCTCCCTTCCTGCATCAATACACACCCCAAGCCAACGCGCAAAGCGTCGCAATATACTGTATACATCCCAGAACCAGAAGGCAATACTAGAACTGGTGTTGAGGTCAATGCTGTCATGAGCTTATGAAAGATCGCCTCACACTCGTCAAACCATCGGAACGGGGAATTCTTCTGAGTCAATCTGTTCAATGGAGCTACAATAGAAGAGAACCCCTCCACAAATCGGCGATAATATCCTGCTAGGCCCAAAAAGCTCCTGATCTTTGTAGCTGAAGTAGGACGCGACCAACTCTGCACTGCCTCAACCTTCTGAGGATCAACCTTGATACCCTCTCCGGATACCACATGCCCCAAGAATGCCACGGAATCCAACCAGAACTCACACTTGGAGAACTTAGCATATAGCTTCTGTTCTCGCAAGGCCTAGAGCATAACCCTCAAATGCTGCTCGTGCTCACCCAGGCTACGTGAATAAATCAAGATGTCATCTATGAAGACAATGACAAAGGAATCAATATACGGCATGAACACCCTATTCATCAAGTCTATGAATGATGTTGGGGCATTAGTCAAGCCAAAGGACATCATCAGGAACTCATAATGGCCATATCTCGTACGAAAAGCAATCTTCGGAACATCTGAAGCCCGAATCCTCAACTGATGATACCCCGATCTCAAATCAATCTTAGAAAACACACGAGCACCCTGCAACTGGTCAAACAAATCATCGATGTGCGGCAAAGGATACTTGTTCTTAATGGTAACTTTGTTCAACTGGAGGTAATCAATACACATACACATGGACCCATCCTTCTTCTTCACGAATAGAACAGGAGTACCCCACGGCGATACACTCGGTCTGATGAACCCCTTAGCTAACAACTCCTCAAGTTTCTCCTTCAACTCCTTCAACTCTTTCGGAGCCATACGGTATGGAGGACTAGATATAGGCTGGGTGCCTTGAGCTAAATCAATGCAGAAATCAATATCACGGTCCAGAGGCATGCCTGGAATGTCTGAAGGAAATACATCAGCAAACTCTCGAACCACTAGCACCGAATCAATCATCGGAGACTCAGCGGTGGTGTCCCGCACATAAGCAAAATAGGCCAAACAACCATTCTCGACCATATGTCGAGCCTTCATGAATGAAATAACCCGGATGGCTGCACTAACTGAGGAACCTCTCCACTCCAACCTAGACGACTCGGGCATGGCTAAAGTAACTGTCTTGGCATGGAAATCTAGCACGACATGATAAGGAGATAGCCAATCCATGCCTAGAATAATCTCAAAATCAACCATGTCGAGCAATAAAAGGTCCGCTCTGGTCTCGAACCCGCATAAGGTGATCACACAAGACCGATAAATCCGATCTACCACCACAGAATCGCCTACAAGAGTGGACACATATATAGGAGAACCCAAGGACTCACGAGGACCATACATAAAATGAGCAAATAATGCTGAAACATATGAATAGGTGGATCCTGGATCAAATAATACTGAGATAATACCTGTGATCACGGCGTCTGAGGCCACTGCATCTGATCTGGCCAGAATGGCATAGAATCTGGCTGGAGTACCGGAAGACTGAGCTCCACTAGAGTCAACAAGAGGTGCCTGACCTCCCCCTGACTGGCCTCCACCTCTAGGACGACCCCTCCCGACTTGTCCTCTACCTCTAGGTGGCCGGACTGCTGGTGCCGGACCCATCGGCTGATAACCCTGTTGTACGGACTTGCCCTGAAACCTGGGACATTGCCTCCTCATATGACATGGCTCTCCACACTCGTAACAACTCCCAGGTACCATAGTCTGTTGCCCCGAAGAAGAACCCTGAATGGCCGGAGGGCGATGAGAGCCCTCTGGTATAGCACTGAAGTAAGGGTCAGAGGATCTCGGATGACTGGGATAACCATTGGGTGAACTATGAATGGCTGGAGGACGGTAGGAAAGCTCTGGCATGGCGCTGAAATGAGGCCTCGCTGGAACACCTCGAGGAGGTGGTGGAGGTGCTCAATATAAAGGCCTACTGGGTTGACCACTGCTATACTAACCCCTGTCCCTAGCTGGGGCACCTCTGAAATCTCTAGAGAATCTAGCCCTCTTGTCCTGCTACCCCTGCTCCCTGCTCCTCGATCGATACCCCTCGATCCTACGAGCAATCTCTACCATGAGCTGATAAGGAGTACCCATCTCCACATCTGGGGCCATGGTGGCCCTAATACCTGAATGCGACCCAGCCAAAAATCTCCGCACCCTCTCTGCATCAGTAGGTAGTATCATGAGTGCATGGCGCGACAACTCTAAAAATCTGGCCTCATAATCTGTCACTGACATCTGTCCCTGCTCTAGCCGCTCAAACTGATACCGCAGCTCTTCCCTCTTAGAGGGTACGATATATCTATCTAGAAACATCTGCATGAACTGCTCCCAAGTGACAGGAGGAGAATCTGCTGGCCTGCTGAGAATGTAGGACTGCCACCACCTACGAGCTCTGCCCACCAACTGAAAGGTAGTGAAATCCACTTCGTGGAACTCTAGTATCCTCATGTTGTGCAGTCTGTCCCTGAACCTATCCACAAAATCCTGGGCATCCTCGCCTCACTCACCCCCAAATACTGGAGGGTGTAATCGAGTCCATATGTCCAATAACTTCTGCGGATCACCGTCCGCAGCTGGTCTGGGCTTAGTTGCTGCTGCAATAGGCTGGACCCCACCCACAGGCAGTGTACCCGGGGTATGATATAATGCTGCTGTTTGGCCTGCAGCCTGGGCAGTAGGGGTCTGGACTCCCCCTCCCGCCTGAGAAGTGGCAGGATCTGCTGGAAATAAACCAGCATGGACATAGTGTCCATAAATCTCATCATACGGCCCATGACTGCCTGGAAGCATGGCGCCGTCATGAAGTCTAATGGTGCAAGATCTGCTGGAGGCACCTCGTCCTGCTCCTCTATAATAGGTTCCTCTAGTGGCAGAACCGGAATAGCTCTTGGACGCCCTCATCCCCTACTGCGGGCCGGTGCCCTCCCCCGACCTTTACCGCGGCCTTGGACAGCGAGGGTAGCGGCCCTTCCCATGTCTAGAACATCAGATGCACACGTCCTCACCATCTGTGAGAGAATAGAAGAACGAATTTAGTAAATCATCTATTGCACGATAGAATAAGAACAAAGAGAGGTTTCCTAACACCCTATAGCATCCTGAAGATAAGCACAGACGTCTCTGTACCGATCCGCAAGACTCTACTGGGTTTTCCCGTGACTCGTGATACTTACGTGAACCTAGTGCTCTGATACCATGTTGTCACGACCCAAAATCCTAAATTAGGTCGTGATGGCGCCCAACAGCGGGGTCAGGCAAACCAACTCTCAATTTACTAAGGATTCTTTCTTATTAGATTAAAACATTTCAATATATACTCAGATTTTAAAACTTAAAACATGAATCGACAAGGATAATTAGCCAGTTTTAATCAAAAGCAGTCATGAAGAGGCGTGAGCCAATATATATACAAACTTGAAATCCATAACAACTATCACGTGTGGTGTCACAAGTCCGACGGGCATACTAACAAAATATACAAAAGATATAATATACAGTCCCACTGTCTGAAGGAAATAGACGGGAAATAAGCAAAAGAAACCCCATGGTGCTGCCGAAGATCGCCAGGAGAAAATCAGCTCATCGTGAAGTTAGGCCCGTCTAATATCAAAGTCAAGATCCGATCCGACAATTAGATGCACCAGCCTCAGAATCTGTACAATTAAGTACAGAAGTGTAGGATAAGTACATAAATATATATGTACCCAGTGAGTATCCCGCCTAACCTCGAAGAGGTAGTGACGAGAGGTCGACATGACACTCACTAAGGTCCAACAATAAAATTTAACAGAATATGAGAGAAACGGTAGGCATGTAAAGGCAGTGAAGCAACAAGTATATATAAGGCACTGAAATCCAAGGAAGTACTGGGAATGAATAAAACAATTACTACTTCACCTTCCCCCAAATATCTGTCAAATCAATGTCCATGAATTTAGTAACAAATAAANTAGGGTAAGGACTACCGGCCGGAGTCATAAGATAGTCATGTCTGTGCACCGCCGAGGGTCGAACGACCCGAACCATAAGTGCACCTTTCTATAAAGTACTCACATTTATGCACTGTCGAGGATCGAATGGCCCGTACCAAAAGTGCATCTTTGCCATAAAGTAATCCTCTCTATGCACTGCCGAGGATCGAATGGCCCGAACAAAAGTGCATCTCTCAATCCACCGTGGCATACGGCCCGTTCCCATAAGAGTGGGGGAAATCGCACTCCGCTCGCGGAATGTAAATTGCGAAGCGGTCACACGCACACAAAATCCACACATTTATTCTATATAAATTACCTTTCGTGATAAATTCCTTAAAATTACTTAAATTCCATGATCTCAGGGAAACAAGCCGCATGTAACATGAATTCACTATACATATAGTTCATTTCAAAGAAGACATAAGGCATGGTGTAGGCCTAACTACCCGAACATAATAGTAATAGCCTCTACGTATGGACTCTCATCACTTTGTACGTACGTAACCCCCACAATTATCACACATAGCATTTAAATAACCTAGGGGGACAGTTTCCCCCTTACAAGGTTAAAAAGGAGACTCACCTCGCGTCGCACCTACTCCCCGGGTCAAGAATGCGCCCGAAACTCCGAACTCGACACCCACGGACTCGAAACTAGCCAATGTTATACAAATATATCAATTTATATTCAAAGCATGGAATTCTCCTATTATTTAATCAAATTCACCTTTCTTGAAGAAATCCCAAATTCCAACCCCGAGCCCGCATGCTCGGATTCCAAAAATTCTTGAAGGAAACACTCACGCATAGCCTAAGGATCATTAATATATGATTTTTATATGATTTCATAGACAATTCACGGATAATTTTCTAAATTCCCCAAGGCGCTAGACTACCAAATTCCTAAATTTTCCACTAATTAAGTAGTTAAATCCTACTACGAATGCATGCATTAACCACTTTAGGATAGAATTTACTTACCTTTCAGTGGTTGGGTCGTGGAGCCCTTTTTCCTAGCTCTCAAGTGCTCTAATGGAGGAAGAAAATGAAGACAAATGAAGAAATCCCGCATTTTAAAGAAACTCACTGTCTGACAGTGGTTCCGCACCTGCGGCTCGAGGACCGCACCTGCGAGCAAAGGCTCGCACCTGCGGAAAAGGACGAGGAGGCCTGGGCTCGCACCTGCAGAGAGGAGGCAGCACCTGTGTCTCCTCTTATGCGGAACTTCGTCCGCATCTGCGTGAAATGGGCTGCCCGCTGGTGGTCGCACCTGCGGTCACACCAGAACAGGTGCACCAGCAGCTATTTCAGCTGGTTTTTTGGCCTCTGTGGTGTCTGGGAGGCAGCTGGGCCCACCCGAACCCCCGTCCAAATATACCAACAATTTCCAAATCATTATATGGACTCGCTCGAGCCTTCGGAACACCCAAAACAATGCTAAAATTCAAAATCACACCTCAAAACCCCTATAACCAAACTTAGGAACTTTAAGTTTTCTTGACTTCGCTAACAACGCGCCGAACCGACCTATACTACTCGGAATGACACCAAATTTTGCAAGCAAGTCATAAATGACATAACGGAACTATTCCCGGTCTCGGAATTCCGTCCAGACCTCGATAACTCAAAAACACATCCCAAACCACAATAGGAACCTAAGGATCTCTTATTTCAATATTGGGCGCCGAAACACTCCCGGGTCATCCAAAACCCATTTCGAACATACGCCCAAGTCTGAAATCATCATACGAAGCTACCGGACCCATCGAAACTCGATTCCGAGGTTGTTTACTAAAAATGTTGGCCGAAGTCAAACATGGCCTTAAAGGCCAACCTTAAGGAACCAAGTGTTCCTATAGCACTCTAAACACTTCTGAATCCCGAACCACCAGTACCCGCAAGTCATAAATCATAATAAGCCGCTATGGGAAGTTTCATTTAGGGGAAAAAGGTCCGATAATGCAAAACAAACGGTGAGGTCGTTACATCGGTGAAAACTCACACGGGCACCATAAGGCAACGGTAAGCAGAGAAATTAAAATGAGAGAGTCTTATCGGTGAAAACCCACACGGGCACTGTGAGGCGACGGTAAGCAGAGAAATCAAAAATGAGAGAGTCTTGTTAGTGAAAAATCACAAAATACACTACAGGGCGATGGTGAGAAGGGAAATGAGAGAGATTAGTTGGTGAAAACCAACAAAGAGAACCACTGATCGGAAAGGATAATGGGTCACTGACATGGACACGGTCCGGGGCAAGGTTTCTCAATCTCGAGGTAATAGTTGTGATGAATTTCTGAGATTTGGATGGTTTACACGGATCTGGCATCCAGTCCAAAAGGCATGTCATGTTCATTGAAGTCCGCATGCACTCCAGATAAGTCCTTCTTTCCTTTCCCCGTAAGGGATACCTCTTGTTTAAATTCATTGTCCATTCTATCATTTATTTTTCTTTTGAATCCCTTTCGATCTAACTCTGTTCTGAAACTAAGGTAAATAAAGGATGGCAAGATTGATTTACAGGGTTCTCATTTTATACGAGCTAGTATGCAAAAAGGCACCCATCCTCGTCAGGGGCATCGAGTTGACCTCGACTGGTCATGGTGGCCGATTCTTCAAACTCAAACTCCTAGAAGGAGAAAATCAAATTGAAGCGCCTATAAAGGCAAATGAAGTTGAAAAGGTTGAGTCCCACGTGGCTAACAGTCTCGGCAAGGTCTGAATATTAAATTTTTATCTTACTCTTAATAGATTCTATTTAAGAAAATTAAAAACAACAAAAATA